>VUQI01002261.1:72307-94624 GCA_015106735.1 Paratilapia polleni | reverse complement strand
GGGGAGGTCTGTGGCCGCACGACAGGGGCGAAGGCGCTCTTCTGTTTGACTGCAGAAACCATATGGACAGGAGAGAATGAATAAGGGCCTATGGGAGTAGAGGAAGAGGAGGAGGTGAGGAAGACGAGGGAAGGAGGGGTAGGAAGGTGCGGGGAGGGGTCCTACAGAAGGAGGACGTCACGGTAACGAGCAGGCAGACGGACAGGAGGAGGTGAGTGATTGGACGGAGATGAGGCGAATCATGCAGGGAGGAGGATGATGAAGAGGAGGGTGAGGAGGAGGAGGAAGAATGGGTCCCTGCCTCAGATCTGGCCGAGGTCTGTAGGAACAAACATGCTCCGAGCACAAACAGCTGCACATCTGGCAAAGTTGATCCATAACTTGAAGGACTTGTTTGGAATAAACCAACCTGAGAGCAGCGGCAGCTTCATCCGCACACACTGCACAGGTGTGTGTGTGTGTGTGAAGGCAGGTGTCTAACAACATGTAATAAGCTGATTTTTGTTTTTTTTTAATAAATCACCCACTCATTTTGTCTCCTCGTGTCTTTAGGCGAACACCTTTGAATTTTCCTGCTGCTTCTATAACTGACTTATGATTAAAGGAACAGTTCAAATTTTCAGGGATACTCATATTCTCATTCTTTCAGGTAATTGATCATCTATCAATGATCAGTACAGAGCTGGAACCATCTGTCAATAATAACTTAAACATCATATCTGGAGCTTTGGGTATTTCAGGATCCTTTGTAGAAGTTTTCAGGGAGCAACCCAAGCAGATCTGACGTTTACATGAAATATAACCAAAGTACGAGTTTAAGTAAAATCCTGAACCTTGGGTCCAGTTTTTAGCCGTTCTGCAGCCTTCAATCGTGTCACCTGATCTTCATGTTCTGAAACTAGAGCTTTCTGATCACAACAAATGGTTTTCTGCAGCAGATTTGTCATAAACTGAAGCTACCATTTGCTAATGAATTCTCCTTTTCATTTTTGGCTCATTTAAATATTTTGTTGGACTGAGACACAAGTTGTCTTCATTAGCAGATTTATCATTAAACTCAAGGTGTGACTTTAGCGTTGAGAATCTTTCCTTAAAAGTCCAAATAAATCACAAGCACGTCACTTTAAAGTGCCAAAACGCTTAATAAAGCGCAGTCTGTCATTTTTTCTGTATGAGTAGAAGTAAAACAAGCATGACACAATATGCTCATCAGGTGAGCTGTTGAACTCCATGCTAAGCTAAGCTAACCACATCCTGACTCCGACTCTGCACTCAACCGTACAGATTTTTGTTTTTAAATCAGCTGCCATTTCTACAGTCGAGATTTTACTTTGAAATTTTACTTATATTTCATCTTAAATTTGCATGTGTTTGCTTTGCTTCCTCATGTGGTCTGATAGTTCCCCAAAGATTCCTGATATACCGACATTTCCAGTAAAATCTTAGACATGACCTTGAAGTTATTAACGGCAGATGACTCCAGCCCTGTACTGAATCCATGGTCATTGGTGGACTAATTTCCATGTGAACACATCACACTCTGAAATAAAGCGATTGAAAAGTATCTCTCCAAATGTTGAGCTGTTCCTTTAAGAGCTTCCACAGAGTTTATGGACCACAGTGTATCTGTAATGATTCAAGGACAGCATTTGAACATGGAACTGTAAAATGAAGCAGGGGAATGTAAATGTGATTTATCGCTTCATGCCAACAAGTATCAGTCTGTCCTGGATCGCTGCTTCTTTCTCCTCACATTTCCTCCTCCTTGGCTCCTTCTTGTTGTTTTTCTGTTCCTTTTTTCCAGCTGATATTAATGGATTCGGCCCAAAGCGTGAATGCATGAATGCATGAAGGATGCGGCGAGGATGTTAGTGGGGTTAGTAGAGGAGGTGGAGGGGATGGGTGAGGAGGAGTATGGACAGGGGGACAGTCAGAGGAGGGAAGGAGGAGGTGAACAATGCGTGGCAGTGTTAAGTCCACACACACACACAAACACTCAGACCCTCGGCGGCGGGAAACTGTAGCTCAGCCAGGCGAGATGTGAGCCCACCTTTTGTTTAGTCGCCAGGGACGACAACATCACCTGGCAAGGAGACGCATTTTGAGCTCACTACCTTCTAAACGAGTCTCGCTGAGACTCGCTGAGCTCTTTGATACAGAAGCCAAAACAATGGAGCGCTCCCCGCGGGCAAGTTTAGGCTTTACCAGTCTCCAAAACACACCTGCGCCTTCCACGCTGCTGCTCCGACTCCAGGCATGTTAATCAGAGCCGAGTGTAAAGTTTGAGGAACAACACGGCAGACTGTGAAGCATCGACTTGTCTCCTGCAGCGGGAAATGCTTCACTTTTGTTCACTTGCATTGCTCTGCTCACATCGCCATTATCAATTCACCATCAAGTCAGTTTTATTTTCAGTATCTTTAATCCACATACAGATTATATCATCAATTTTATTAATCCCAGATTGTTTGGGACGTTGGTTAATGTGGTTCTGTCTTACAGGTCGGGCTGGATATCAAACCTCAGCTAGTCTTGGTACCTTGTTTCTAGTCATGTTTATGTAGACAGCTTGAGAAAGATCCTCTGGCCATTAACTAGCATTTTAAAGCTGCTCTCAGCCAAATCACTGTTCATGATTACTCTGGATTTAATTAAAAAACGATGCCTCCAACAAGGCATTAGCCAAGAATAAGAAATGTTTTTAGTGCTGTTTTTTTCTGTCAGCAAGACAAGGCAGAAAATACCGGGCCAACTTTCCTTGAAACTTGGTGGAGAGGTGGGGTATGGATAACGGAAGAACCGATTAAAGTTTGGTTCAAATCCAAATAACTTTTTCATTTGAGTTGAAATAGGATATTGGCCTTGCTGAAGGATGGGCATTCCAGCTACTATTCTAGTCCAAATAATCTGAATATTTCTAATTTGTCAGCTGCCATTATAACTGCTTTCACTGAGTGTAGTTAACGGGGCTCCCCAGTACCTTAAAATACCTAAAGATGCTGACTACAAACCACTACACCGGTAAACCAAAACCACTACCACTACTTGGCTTGAAAACAACTTCTGTTGCACCCTTTTCTCATTTCTGTGTTTACCTAAACTTCAACTGCCATATCCTTTTTCTTTTTAACTTTATAGTAAGACTTTGAGTTCTGGTTCATCCATTACTTAGGCAGATACTTAAACCTCTTTCATGGCCTCACCTAACACTTCAACTTCTGCTTAAGCCATTACCTCAACATCCCACTATACGTGACCATAAACCTTCAGTTCACATAATTTCATCTCATTAACTTTAACTCACACCTCTTGTATCTGAAATCGTTTTAACACTTCAACTCCTTTTAGTGCTTACAGTTCAAACATCAGCCAAATGCAGAGCATTAACTTAAACACAGGTTACAGAAGTTTAATGCAGATTTTGTAACTGTTGCAACAAATGCAGATTTAAGCAGCAAGCGCAGTTTTTTTTCTGGGAAATTTTTCATTATTTGGGGTATCAAAAACAGCGCTGTGTGTTTTGGAGCATGAATACGTCAGATTTTAGCAGCTCTTGGGCCGTTGTAAAGGATCCCTCCTGCTTACTGCCTCTCAGATGAATGAGGTCTGGTTTTGTTAATGTGATATTTACGGATTTTTACTCACTTGCGTAAGCAGAGTTGGCGGTGGAGCCATTGAGGAAGCTGGGGGATCCGGGTACGCCCAGGTTGGTCATCCCCGCCGCTCCGTATCCGTTCATGGTGGACGTGATGGTGTTGTAGTTGGACTGCTGAGGCGTGGAGCTCGGCACGTAGCCACGAGGAGACACGCTGTTTGAGTTACGGGAGTACCCTAAGAGGAGGAAGAAGTACAAGTCTTCATCGTGTGTTCCTACACTGACTTCATCTTGAATCAGATGGTACCACCCTAAATCTGAAGGTTTGTAAGATTGAAAAATTTTGGATAGAAGCTAATCAAGAATTGTCACATGATTTGACAGTTTTAGCAGTGAGTTGCGTTACAAATGAATCATTACTTTAGGATTGTGAAGGATTTAAATATAAAACACATAAGTTCATAAACTACAGTAGTTTTTTTTTTTTTTTTAACCATTTTGACGTGACAACTTCCAAGAGTGATTGCCCCTCTAAATTTCTCACACAGTGGACTCATTTCCAGCTCCACATTTTTTATTCTGGGATTCTGCTAGAGTAGCTTTGCATGATTCACATCTTAAAATAATCCTTCTCTATCTTGTTCTGGGTTGGTGCCCGAGTTCATCCTCTGTATGAAACAGGCTGTTTTAGCCCCTCCCACTTTACGTTAGCTTTCTTCTGATGGGCTGCCTGTCTAAAACCTGAGGTTTTAACAGCAGGTGGGTGGAGCTCCTCTGCCTGACATGACCATATTAGGGATGTTCCCTCTGCATGATATCATATAGATCTAAGATTAGAAAAAATGTATGAGTCTGAATGTTCAAAGCAGTTGGAAGCCTGATATTTTGGCTCACAGAGATTACTTGTAATACAGTGACCACATCATCTGAAACTTCTGCCATGTTTAATGTGAGCATCCAGTATTGGAACAGGATATATATGACAGAAAATAAGGAAAAGCAGAATAGGATCCCTTTTAAATAGCTATAATTATTCAGAATGTTTACAACACAGCCAAGGATTGGAGAAAATCCAAAAAACAGAATAAAAAACTGTGTGGGGTTTTTTCTTAGTTTTTACTCCATTAATCATCTCATGACCCTTCTGATTTATCAGTTGACCTTTTGGTTGAGACCCAACTACTAAACCAGCAAACAAAAGACAAATGACTGAGGAAGTGATTTTAAGTAGTTATATAAAAACTTTAAAGCAGTCAGAGTTTACTGGGAAATGTGCCTTTTAATTTAAAAGACGAGACTCCTCTAACCATTATCTTTCCCCAACGATAAACACAGCGTTTGTACGTCCTCTTTCCACCCCAAACTCCTCCTCCTGCCTCCGGTTCATAAATGTGGTGCTTTAAAGTCTTCTCTGGAGAAAATCAAGCCAGTGATCACGTTACTCAGCATAAAGATAAACAATTCAATGACATACTGTCTGAAAATCTGAGCATTACCTCTAAAGCTGGATATAAATGTTATTTTGCAAAGAAATTGCAGCAGTTTATTGCAATGTCAAGCTAGATATCGTACCAAAGTTGACCAAATCTGTTTTGCACACTGTGGCTTCCAGTAAACGTATACGGTCTCTTAGCACCTTAAAGCCTAGTCCACCTGTACACCAGTATTTTTTAAAACAAGTTGTTTTTTTTTTTCCTCAAATGCAAAAACACAATTGAAGCACTGTAAGAGCATACTAATCTGACAGGCAGCGATATGAAACTGAACCCAAAGCCACGCTGGCCACTCAGAAGCACTGACACTCGACAAACAACATGAAAAAAAACTGTGTGCATCACCACTGCAAACAGAATATCTGATACTTCAGTCATTACTAACAGTTTTTCAAAAGCAACAACCAAAAAATGGCCACAAAGAACTAGTTACTGAATGAAAAGGTACACGCTGAACTTTAGCTTATTACACCTTCTTACATACCGTATATTGTACTTGTCAACACTTTTCTAACTAGATTTCATCTTTTTTCACCCTGGAAGGCAACCTAAATCTGTGGTTATACAAAGGGCCAAATCACATGAAAAAAACCTAAAAAAAACCAATCCCCATTGCCTAAATCTCACTGACCCCCTCACTATGACCTCAGCAGTGACATCATCATGCCTGTCACTGCTGCTCTCCTGTTATGAAGCACTCGCCTCCCTGCAGGCGAAGTCTGCCCTTCATCTCTCACCTGACTCCTTCGCTGTACTTACCTCCACACCTCTTTCTCTCCCCTCTCACCCCCCCACGCTCCCACTGATTGACCCTCATCCAAGATGCACTGAATACCAATGTTCCCTGCAGCACTCAGCCTGACCTCTGACCCCCTCCTGAGGCTCCACATTTCCCACCGACCTCGGGCCGAGCTCGCTGAGCAGAGCTAACAGAGTGCCAAGTAGCACATTACACCCTCTCTCTCTCCCCTCACCCTCCACCCTCTTCCCTTTCCCCCAACTTCCCATTTCGGGCCAACGCAATTCCCAGCAGGAGTGGCTGATGGAGCGCTGCCCGGGACGAGGGAGAGGAGAGGCGGCGATGGGAAACACATGTGGAGTAGAAGAGTGCAGGGAGCAGCCGAGTACTCACACTAAATGTAAGGATTGTTCTTTGCTAAAAAAAAAAAGAATGCCTTAACAAATGGACTGAGTGTTGGGTGGTGTTTGTTTTGGTGCGTTCCCGCTCCCTGTCCATCTTAGCCACAGAAGCTTGGGAAGCAGATTGGATGCAGGTCACTTCCTTCGAGCTCATTACGCCTGAAATGGAAACATGTTCGCTGCAGAGCGGTTTGGTTTCACAGTGACTCAGTGAACTGTTGATTAGCTGGTTAACGGACAGTTTAGATTTCACCGTGTAAACACTGAGGTGGTCCCTGCAGGTGGACGGTTTGTGACATCTTTAATGACAAATATGAATGACTTGTGTCTAAAAAAGGCCAAATCCTTCAAAATTATTTCAAAGGTTTCAGTTAAAACATTATTTATTAATTGATTTTGTCACTTTAACTGATTTCAGAGTGCTGTTAACCTCAGGTCTAAATTCAGTTTACCTTCTGTATAAACTGATAAAGGTTCTCCTTTAAGTAATGAGGAATACACAGACTATCCTCCTGTTGTTGTATGTACTGTAATATCATGTATATTGTACAGCAGCTTAGAGAGTGGCATATATACATATATACCTGAGCATCAGTATAATGACAATAAATTTAAAATGGACTGATGATGCCACCAAAGCCACACAGTGCTGCTTAGCTAAGTTACAGCTAGCTGACTAACTGCCGCCATGTTGCAAGAATGTTAGCAAGCAAGCAAGCTGAGGCTAGCCAGCTAGTTGTAACTTAGCAACACTGATTGAATTTGCCAGTAGTGAAATTGTAATGTTAGCCGATTTTAAATTATTTGAATGCAAGCTAATTTACCAACCAGTTCAACCAATGTTTGAGAGTTAGGATGAATTAGCAAACTTTATCTACTAAAGATAGCATTTTGCTATGTTGGATAGCTAGCAGTTTGTGGCTCCGTGGTGTAGTGGTTAACACCTTCGCGAAGTTCCCCAGTTGAAGACTGGAAGGAGACACAACTCCACCAGTGTATTACTAGCACAGGTCCCAAGCCCAGATAAATGGCAGGGCTGTGTCAGGAAAGCATTCCAGTATAAAATCTGTGCCAAATCAAATGTATGGATCCATCCACTGTGGCAACCCTTTGGGAAATAAGGGAGCAGCTGTAATTACTTTTTAGATATTGTCTGCATTGGCAGGCATGCTAACGTTGGCTACCATCACCCAGAAGAAGAAAAGCTCAGGGCTGTTTCTGACAGAAAACTAAACAAACATCCCTCTATGAATCAAATGCCTTACGATTGCCAAAGTTCCTGATTACCTAAAACTGCATTTCTTCTGGTTAATGTTAGCTAACATTAGTTGACCAGCTAAAGCAAAAAAAAATTACTTGCTAGCCAACATATCACTTAACAGTTAGCTAACGTTGTCACGATCTAAATCCTCTGTGAAGCCACATCAGTGTCAGTTTTTCTCCCTGTCCTTACTCTGTTTGTGTTGAGTCTGTGTTGTGCTGGGAGTTTGTGGTTTGGTCACGTTAGTGACTAGTGAACTCAATTTCTAAGCTAACGTTAGCTAGTGTTGCTCATGGTTAGTACTGTAGGGGAGGTGAAAGACAATTCACTTGGAAGCGAGCATATGCACGTCTTAAATATAGAAACTGTTTATCCTGTTTGTTCATTTTATTAAAACATTTTTTTTTGTTTAAAACACCCTTCTACATTTTGTAGATTCTAACGCAGACCTACAGTTTGTATGTATGAGGTTACATCACATTAATATGTGCTATACTAACACTTCTCTGGGTTTATAATTAATTAAAGGATATTAAAAGTTATTCAAAAAATATTTACCACTAAAAAATTATTTAAGCATTAACCATTATTCGGTGATCTTTATACATTTATAAATCAGGCTGAAGTAGTTCCAAAGCCCCAATTTAGATAAGTAAAATATTTTTAAAAAAAAAACCTACAAAGATTCTTGGAGGTATTTTTCCTGTTATCAGACTTCCCTCATGACCCTGTAAACTCTGACAAACTCCAGAGGAAAAAGCCTTCATCTTGCAGGAGGATGACATGATGCTGAGCAGGCCAAGCTGCTCTGAATTGGAGCTGTAAATTACCTGCCTCGTCCGCCTGATAAGGCCTGGGCTCAGGAGCTGCTGTTTTTATTAATGTTTTAATCACGGTAGATAATTGCGAGGGGCACACAGAGCCATTTCATACTTCATAACAGCAGGGAGAACGGCATTAGATCCTCGGTGTAATGTTTCCGACTGGACCAGAGTTATGAATTTTCAGCACGGCTGCTACCTCGTTTCCCATGACCTCATAGATTCCTGTAAGGTGTTCGCTGCCGGGCCGATGGGAAAACCAGGCGATGGTTTGTGGTGGAAGTGGAGGGGGGTGTCCGGGGAGTAAAAACAGCTTGATCTGCTTCCTGTCGACGCACTCACAAGCTGTTTGCTGCACGTTTTCCTGAGCATTTCTGACAGAAGCAGAACTGACTGCTGAAAGGAAACACTAAGGATGACAAATCCACAGATCTGCAGTGGAACCAGCACCAAATGTATCTACTAAGGACTGAGATACATCTAATTTCCACTGCTGTCCAAAAACTTGTAGAAACACTTCAGTGTACACACTTTTGTTAGTTTTGACTCAGTTTGATAACAGGTACTTGCTAAAACAACAAACATGCATTAATGTACTGCTGAAAATAAAACCACTGATCTGATTTAGAGCCTTTTCTAATCCCAAACTGGTGTGTGGAAGCTCCCGTCAACCCAAACTAAGATGTGTAGTTTTATAATTAATAGAGATGTGTGAACTTTAATGAAGTCTGGCTAACTCTACTGAACTTCACTTAACCCTACATGGAAGTCTGATAGTCTCTCATGAACTCTAATGACGTGGACTTCACTGACGTCTGTGGGGCTCTACTGACATTTGAAGTCTACTAGACTCTACTGCACCACATGGAAGTATGGAATGTACTAAAGATGACCAAACTTTATTGGAATTTGATGGAGTCTGTCGCAATCTGGAAACTGCTAGACTTGAAGTCCACTGGACTCTACTGAATTCTGATGAACTATTCTAACTTTTCTGAACTCTACTAGAGTTTCACTCTTCAGAGATAAAAACTCTACTGAAGTCTGCTGACGTCCACTGAAGTCTATCGAATTCCCCTGCAGTCTGATAAACCGCTGTACTCAAAGTTCATTGGACTCTTTTAAAGAGTCTTTTGAACTTCTTAATAGAAGTTCTTAATAGACTTGGACCCTAAAAAGTTTCCTGGACTCTACTGAAGTTTACTCAACTCTGTTCATGTCTTTGTTTAGCCTACTGGTCTCTTCTGAACTCTGCAGTCTGCAAGACTCTATGGGACCAAATGGAAGGCTGATGTTCCAACTCTACTGGAGTTTGTTGGACTCTTAAGAGCTTCAGAAGCTTCAGAGCTTCAGATCTTTCTGACACTTAGTGGATTATGAAAATTTTGCTGGACTCTGCTAAATTTTGTTAAACTTGACTGACCTATCTGGAAGTCTAATGACTTCTTAAGAGTATTTTGAACTCTCCAGCTCTTAATAGACGTGAACTCTGAACTCTGCAGGACTTCATTGTACTTTACTAAACTATACTGAACTATTTGCCTCTGCTGGACTCTGGTGAACAGTCAACTCTACTGGTCTCTAATGAAGTCTGCTTGATTTAGTGGCCTCCATTTGTCTCTAATGCAGTCTACTGAACACAGTCCCGATGTATTATGAACCATGAGGCCTCCATTCCCTCCTCCGAGAATCATGGGTAGCGGCGAACTCTCACCCTGGTCGGCCTGCGAAGCCTCAGAGATGTTGACGGCGAGCTGACTGCTGAATGAGTTCACTCCCATCATCCCCGAGTGAGCGGCTGAGCCGGTGAGCGACGGCAGCTGGTTGTGGCTGCGAGGGACGCTGTAGAGCGCCTCGGTGAGGTCGGCCGCTCGCTTCAGTATGATCTCCTGCATAGAGCGGGGAGGAAGTGACATAACTTAATGAGTTTTTGTATTGGCATGTTAGACAGTGAATACACAGGTGTCAAGTTATCTGGTTCCCACGAGCTAACTAAATTTAAGGTTTGGTGAATGCATGCTGTTGTTGAAGTTTTAATGTCTATGTGGTGAAGTGGTGTGATTAAAATAATAGGAGAGCTAGAAGATACAACAGTAAAGGGTAGAAAAAGCCTTTTTATAGATTCATGAACTTTTCTGTATATCACACATTGAAGTGTTCGCAACATAAACAACTGCTGGATAATTCTGTAAAACCTCAGATGGATGGTTACAGTTTAGTAAAAGGTGATTTTCTGTACATACAGCCTCTTAATTCACCTTCTGTGATAAATCTTCTGATGTTCTCAGATATTAACTGAATTCATGGGATGTTTGACTGTTCCTCATATGTTTGAATCTGAAGAGGCCAAAGGTCAAAGTGAAGGTGCTCACTCACCTGGTTGTTGTGTGGCATCCCATACAGAGCTTCCACCAGGTCGGCTGCTCGCTTCAACAGCACCTCCTGAGAAGGCGAGGGACAAAAAATTAAGGTTTAACTTTAAATTGGCTATTATTTTTACACTGCTGCATATCTTTCTTCTGGAAACGCCTGGAAACACTGTCAAATGTTGTTTATATGAAACCTGCGTTCACTGCAACTCAAACGTCAGAAATGACTGACATCCTGCTCAAAAAAGTACGAAGGAACGGCTCCAAGTGCTTTACCACAAAGCATACACTTTAAAGTATACTCAGTCAGCTGTTTTTTTGGTAATTTCTTTGTGTTCTGAGGAAATATTATAATTGCAGCCTCTTATACCTGCCATTCATACTCCTCAGTTTCTTATGCCTCCAGCTGAGCAGACATCATAAGTATTTGTAATCACTGTTAGCCATTTTATTGGTTTTTGTCACCATGAGTCGTGGAACGCTTTGAAATTTTAAAATGTTCAACTTCTGCATTTCAGATGTGAATCACACCTCTGGACAAAAGACAGAGGGATGAATGTTTGTACCCAGAAGAGAGGAAAACAGAAGAAGAATCAGCAGGAAGTCATTAACACACACACGCACAAACACACAGAGAGCCTAGAGGCTGTTTTCCCATCAGTCCACAGGAGAGGAAATGTCCAATCTGAGAGCCAACAACACAGTGATGGCTGTTAATAACGTGACTGATAAACAGATAAATACAAACACAGAAAGACAGGATGATGGATAAAAAAAGAGGGAAAATGGCAAAGAGGAATTAAGGAAAAAAGAGGCAGAAAATAAGGAATGAGGGAAGGAAACAGGACACAAAAGGAATGGGAAGTAAAAAAAAAATAAAGCAAAGAGACAAACCTGGGAAAAGGAAAAGAAAATGAGACAAGATGAAAGGAAAGAAGGAAGAGACGGAAACTGACATGAGGAAACGAGGAAAGAAATAAGGGATGAGGGAAGGAACCAAGAAATAAAATGAAAAGAACATTAAAGTCAAAGAAAGAAATTTAAGTAGAGAAATGAAGGTAAAATGGAGGACTATAATAAAGAAAGGACATAAAAATGGAGGGGCTTAAAGAAATTAATTATATCAACAAAAGGAAACAGGAAGGATCAGGAAAGGAAAAAGGCAAAAGGAAAACAAAAAGGAAGAAGCATGGGAGGGATGGAAGGAAACAAGGGGAAGTGAGGAAATAAGAAAAGGCATTCATGAAAGAAGGAATGAAAAAAGATTGAAGGTAATGAAACAAGGGTAAGTAAGGTCAACGAAAGGAAAGAAGTGAGGATAAAATGGAAAGAAAAATGTAAAAGGAAGTAAAAGAAAGAGACAAAGGTAAAGGAAGGAAACAAGGAAAAAGAGAAGGTGATGTAAACAAAGTGTTGAATGGAGACAGAAAAGCCTGAGTATGATCAGCTGGTAAAGCAAGGAGGAGGAGGAGGAGGTGTGGAGTCCCAGAGGAGCAGCAGTGGGGAGGTGGAGGCCTCTGCTGGATCTCCCTGAGGTATTACAGCAGAAGAGGGCGAGAGACACAGAGAGACTCTGTTTTTAGCATGAAATCTGATGAAGGAAGAGGAAGAGAGGATAAATAAAAAGAAGTGACACCTGCCACTCTCTGTGCATCGAGAATACCGGTTCGACCTTTAGACTCCAGCCACTGACTCAAAGCTCCGACCACCGCATGAAACGTGGGGTGTTTATCAATCTGCAGCACGGACGACTGTTCACGGGGATTTTTAGGCAGCACGGAAAACTGCCGGGAACTGACGTGGAATTTGAATTTCTGGCCTGAGAAGCCTGGCAGTTCACCCCCCTCAGCCCCTCAGACTCTAACATGTAAACAGAAATGCAAACAGGGACAGTACAGGTTCCCCCACCGCTCCAGACATTACACTGCTCTCTGAAACTTACTGACTGTCAACAGTGTCAGGATAAACTACAATACACCAGTTTTTTCACTGATATAAGACACATCGAGTAACTACCGTTCACCTTGACCAAATCCATGTCTCCCTTAAAGCTGCAATAACCTTTTTTCACACCGAGGTCCTTTTGCTTATTTTCACATTTGTATAAAGTGAAAATGTATCATGTTTCAAATAATGAGATAAATGTTGGTAAAAGTAACTCTTGCTTCAGGCTGCTCTGAAAACTTTTTTCTACTTTCAAAATGAGATGACATCAGTTTGTCACGGATTTCCTTATATGGTCATCTTTGCTTCCTTTTTCTTTCTTTCTCCCTATCTCCTTTTTCCTCTTCCCTTTCTCTTAGTTTTTTCTCCTCTTCTCTCTTTCCCTCCTTTTCCTTTTATCTTTTAATCTAATTTTCCTTTCCTCTTTCTTCCCCTTGTCCTTTGTTTTCTTTTGTTGTCTTCTCCATTTCCTTTCCTTCACTTTTCCTTCCCATTTCCCTCCCTTCCCATTACACTTCCTGCCATTTCATTTCTTCACTATTTCCTTTAGTTTTTTTTCTTTGCCCTTCCCTTTTTCTCCTTTCACAATGAGCTGACATCAGCACATCACAGATTTCCTTTTATGGTCATGTGCTACAGCCACAACACACCCTTAGTACAGCTTGCAAGCACTGAGTGCTGCCCCTCAGCAGGCTACCTGAAATTGGCCAATGAGAAGAAAATGGGCTTTTATGGAGCTAAAACGACTTGTTTTGGACAGAGAAAGAAATTATGAGAACTGTTCTGTACAAAATTTCTTTGGGTTAATGAACAATATTAAATTAAAAACAACATTTCTTCAAGAAGTCACTAAAATAATTTAACTCAGAAGCAACATAAACTTGAAATGATTAAAATGAATAAACCATCCTGAAAGCCTTCTGGTTGAAAGTCAGGTGTGTTGTGAAACACTGGAAATTATATATTTGCATAAAGTTCATTCTACATATTCAACTTTATTACATATATTCAGAGTTTTCTGTAATAATTTCTTCATGGCATGCCAGAGGATCTATGTACTTCCTGCAGCTTTATTATTATTTGTTGCTGAAACTTGTTGATATATTGTTAACAGATTCTTTTAAAACTCCTCAAATCTGCTTTTAACATCAACATTAAGTATTTTTACGGAGCATTACTGCAGTTTTAATATGAAATAAAGCAGCGTGTGAGTACTTCTTCCACCTGTGATTATTAATGTGAAGCTGACCCTGAACTGTTTCTTTGAACTGAGCATTAGAGATTCAGCTGCTGTCGAAGCCGCAGAGGAAGCGGGTTTCTCTCGTCTCTCGGCTGTCAGACTGAATCACTTCTGCCGCTCAAATCTGCGTCTTCTTATTTCACTGCAGACCACAAAGATTAAAGGGGATTTCTACTCTGGATTCTACTGTTTTTTTTTTAATTGTATTTTAAGTTTCTGGTGGAGCGTCTAAACAAAACGTCTCCAGAGAAACAGATGCCATGAACCACATTGTTTTCCCTCCCCGGCCAATCAAAGCGCTTCCTCTGAGCTGGCAGCGAACCGGACTTTGACACACACGGATCTCCATTTCCCACGACAGACGATGACCTCGGAGGAGACGGTCCGGCACACAGAGGCTTTTTTTCCTGAAAAGATTCGACTTGATGCACAAACAGAAACCGAAGCTCGAGCAGCAAACTGAACGCTGTCACTGTTTCTGTTTGTTTACACAAGAATCAGCTGTTTGATGTTAAAGATGAAGAGCTGATGAGCTCTTTTCTTCTTTTGGCTCCTGTGTCCTTTCCTTTCTTCCTTCCCTCCTGCCTGCCTTCCTACCTTTCTCTCTACTTTGCCTTCTTTCCCTTCCTTCCTTCCTATTGTCTTCCCTTCATTCCTTTTCTTTCTTCCTGCTGTTTAACTTCCTTCCTTATTTCCTTCTTGCTTTCCTTCCTTCCTTTCCTCACCCCCTCCCTCCTTCCCTTCCTTCCTTCTCTCCTTCATATGTTCCTTCCTGTCTTCTTCATTTCTTCCCTTTCATTCCTTTCATCCTTCTGGTATTCCTTCCTACTGTCTTTCTTTTCTGTCTTGTTTACTCCAGTTCCTGATTTTTCTTTTATTTCTCTGCTCCTTTTCCTCCTTCAACCTCCTCTCACTGATCTTCCTTCCTTCCTTTCAGTCTTCCATCTCTTCCTTCTCACCCTCCTTCCTTTGTACTTTCTTACCTTTCCTTCTTTTATCTTTCTTTCTCTTTCCTTCCTTTCTTTCTTAACTTTTCTTGCCTTCCTTTTCCTTTCTGCCTTCTTTCCTTCTCTTTGTTCCTACTTTCCTTCCTTATTTCATTCCTCACTCCCTCCCTCCCTTCCTTTCTCTGGCCTTTTCCCTACCTTGCGTTCCTTCCTTCTTTCTTTCTACATTATTGCCTTCTGAATTCCTTCCTTTCTTAACTTGTTCCTTCTTGCTTTCTTTCCCTCACTTCCTCACTCCCTTCCCTCCTTCTTTCCTTTCCTCTGTCCTTCTTTCTGGTGTCCTTTCCTTGCATTTCTTTTGTCTTTACCTTCTTCAGATCTTCATCTTTTTCTTTGGTCCCTTTCCTCCTTTATCCTTCTCTCACTGAACCTCCTTCGTTCTTTCCTTCCTTCCTTTCCTCAAGTCTTCCATCCCTTCCTTCATGCCTTCCCCCCTTTGTTCTTTCTTGTCTTCCCTCTTCTTCTTTGTCTTCTGTCCTTCTTTATTTCCTTCCTTCTTTCTTTTCCTTCCTGTCTTGAGCTTTCCTTTCTGACTTTTTCTTGTCTTCCTTTTTCCTTCCTGCCTTCATTCCTTTTCTTAGTTCATTTCTTCCTTTTTGCAGTCTTCCTTCCTTATTTCCTTCCCCTCACTAGCTCCCTTCTTTTCTTTCCTCCATCCTTCTTCTTTGGCTTCCTTCTCTTCCTTCATTCCCTCCTTATATTCCTCTCTACCTTCCTGTCATTTTTCCTGTGTTCCTTCCTGCTGTGTTTCTTTCCTTTCGTTCATCTTTCTCTCCTTCCTTGCATTCCTTTTCCATTTACTTGTACTTGTTTACTTTCTTCATTCCTTTTATTTTATTTCTCTGCTCCCTTTCCTCCTTTATCCTCCTCTTACTCATCTTCCTTCCTTCCTTCTTTCTTTCCTTTCCTCCTTCCTTCCTGCTCTCCTTCTCTCTTTTTTCCCTCCATTTCAGTTTTTTCTTTTTTCCTTTTCAAACTATAACCCCAAATAATCAGCCTGACAGGTGAAACCACGTCTCTGCCAATGTGTGTGTGTTTCTGCCTGTGTGTGTGTGTGTGTCTGTGTGTATTTCTGCATGTGTATGTGAATGTGTGTGTTTCTGTGTGTGTGTGTTGGTCCTCTGGCTTCATTAATCTCCATTAGAAAACAGAAGTTAGTTAATGTCTCCTTCGCTCGGCTGCAGCAGCGAGACGCCACGCAGCAGCAGCTGCCCGTCACACACACACACAGAAACACACACACTAACACACACACAGTTACTTACACAAAAATGTACATACTCAAACATAAACACGTGAAAAATACAGTTCACAGACACTAAAACCTCTCACACACACACAAAAGGCTGCTCTGTGTGTGTTTACATGTGTGTGTTTTTGTGTTGTGTGTGTGTGTCCTCCTTCTATTTTCATTAGCTTCTGACAGGACACAACAGCCTTCTCAAGTTAATGACGCCTCCGAGGCCTCGCTGCTGCTGCTCAGTGTGTGTGTGTGCGTGTGTGTGTGCGTGTGTGTACTTGCACTTGTTCATTTGTTGGTGGGCTCTCTGTGATTTGTGAATTAGGTGCTCTACTGCTAGTACTACTACTCAGAAGAAGAAAAAGAAGATGAAGGAGAAACGAAAGAAGAAACAGAACAAAATGAAAACATAAAGAAGGATGAGGAAGAGGAGGAGAAGAAAAGAAGCAGCAGCAGGAGAAGCAGGAGAAAAAGAATAAGGAAAAAATAGAAAAACATAAAAACAGAAGGTGGAGGAGAAGGGGATGAAAAAGAAGAACCAGAAAAAAAAGATTCAAAAGAAGTAACACAAGAAGAAGGCTGAGGAAGAGGAGGAGAAGGAGGAGGAGGAAGAGCAGAAGAAGAAGCAGATAAACCAGAACAAAAGAAAAACAAGGAGAAGAAGAAATGGAAGAAGTAAAGGAAGGAAGAGTCAAAGAAAATAAGATGATGATGTTGAAGGAGGAGCAGAAGAAGAAACAAAAGGACAAGATGAAATGGAAAGAAACAGGAGGAGGAAGAAGAAAAAATAGCTAAAGAAAAAGAAGGAGGTGGGGGAGAAGGAGAAGAAACAAAAGAAGTAACAGAACAAAAAATAGAAGAAAAAATAGAAGTACAAGAAGAAAGGGAAGAAGCAGCGGGAGAGGGAGCAGAAGAAGAAGAAACAGAATAACAAGAAAAACAACAGAAGTTAAAACAGAAGAAGAAGAAACAAAAAGGAGGAGGAGAAGAAGAAGATTTGGTGTTTCCTGCTGACTGAACAAACTGTTTGTTTTCTTTTTCCTGTGTTTTGTTTGTTTTATTTCTTTTGTTTCCTGCATCAGATCAAATTTCCGTCTCTTCTGCTGCTCGATCTGTTTCTTTCTGTCAGAGCAGCTAATTGACTCCACGCTGCTCCGCCGTACATCCCCATTCACGCCATCTCACACACACACACATCATCAGCCGCCATGCCACACCCTTCACACACACACACTCACACACATACACACACGCATTAACACACACACAGACAGCGCCATCGGATTCCTGTCAGAGCGAGTGCCGGCAATCAGAGCGCCGGGCGCTTTAACGGCGCTGAAAGGCCCCGATCGATGCGGTAATGCACTGGCTCCCAGTTATCATCATCATCATCTCTTATCACTGACCCACACCTCCAGCAGGGGGAGGGGGAGGGAGGAGGAGGAGTGTGGGGAATGTGGGAGAAGAAGATGGAGGAGAGAGGAGGGATGGGGATGAAGACGAGGATGAAGAGGGTCTCTGGGTGTTTCCCTTCAGCTGAAAGGAGATGGATGGTTCGGGGGGAGTAGAGGGGAGTGAGGGGGGAGGAGGCTAAGTGGACATATGAAACAGCTGAGAGATGGAGGCAGCTGATTGGACCGTCAGGTCTGAACATCTGGCTGGTTAATGATTGGCTGCTCAGATGTTTAAAGGGTCATTCCAGTGTTTTACTCACAATGGACACTTCATTCTTCAAGTACAAAAGAAAAATTATCTAGAAAATGTCTAAAAAAATTAAAAATATAAAAATATATTTTGAAAAATATAAATGAAATGTCCCCAAAAAATCTAAAAGAAATATCTGATATTTCTTTGATTTTACATTCATATTGAATAAATGTAGTAATAAAAAATAAATTAAAGTAGTAAAAAAAAAGTAATGAAAGTAGAAAAACTTGTCCAAAATAAAATCTTAAAATATTACATATTGGAAAAAATTATCATCA
The DNA here is from genome assembly GCA_015106735.1 of Paratilapia polleni. Lineage (NCBI taxonomy): Eukaryota > Metazoa > Chordata > Actinopteri > Cichliformes > Cichlidae > Paratilapia > Paratilapia polleni. The sequence continues at coordinate 76,529 of VUQI01002261.1, read as the reverse complement.
ATCGTAAAAAAAATGTCCAAAAAGTACAAAAGAAAATTTGAGAAGTAGATAATTACAAATCTATGATTAATATTGGTAAAATGCCATGAAAGCAGTATTAACATGTTGGGACAACATAATTATAATGTCTAAAAATCAGAAATAAATCTGGTGACATTAACTTGAAATCTAAAGATGAATAAACTCTAAATATTTGTAAAATATCACAGAAATATTCTTTATACACACACACACACATATACGATCATGATGGAAAATATTTTTTAGCATGTTTCATGTCACCAATCACACCACTGTGGCAGATTATCATCAACTCACAACAAAAGTGTTCAACCAGACCTGAACCTCATCTGCTTCTTTTTTACTTGGGTCGCCATTTTAAAGATGCACCATCAGCATTAACTCTGAGTCATAATTCAGAAGCATCAGAGGACGCTGACAGTAAAAAGGTCGGGCAGAGGTGAGGATGATTTGACTATTTGATTACTGCCATTGGTAACAATTTGATCGATTACAGTTTAAACCTGAGGTCATTAACTCTGAGCACACTGGTACCTACTGAAGATCTGAAGCTTTGATGACATGTTAAGATGTAACCACTGTAACATCACCCATTGATTTCTAAACATTAGCATTTTCACTGCTGTGTTGTTTTTTGGAGTCAGAAGTGACCAGATTTGGAAGAGAGGCTCGAGTGCTAAATTATCAGCTAACGCTAGCTAGTGTGGTTATCAACCTGCATCCATAGACTGTATGGGTGCATCACACAGACACAGATACCTGCTAATTAGTTCTAATTAAAATACAAATAAAATCCTCGAATTGCGAGTTCAGACTTCTTGGATGGTCTATTAGTACAATTAACTGCACAGCAGCCATATTATTGGTCAGATAATTGCATTAAAAATGCTCCAAAAGGCTCCAGCAGCACAAACACGGTCCAGAGGTCCAGTTCAGGGACTCCAATTAGCTGAAGTGAAGTCTAGCAGACAGCTAGCAGCTATAGCCGCCTGTGCCATCATCCACCTGTCAGTCAAAGAGGCCACGCCCCTACTAATGCACACTTTAATCCTTAATACAATTTAAACAGGTGAGTTATAAAAAATATTCCCCCTAATTTCCTTCATTTATGAAGGGGGAAATTAGCTATAGAGACCAAAACTGTTTTTGTATCAGGCTGTAAACGTGTTTACTTCTGCTGTAAAGTTGGACATTTTAACATGGGAGTCTATGGGGACTGACTCACTGCTGGAGCCTCTGGTGGACATAAGACGAACTGCAGCTTTTGGTGCTTCAGTGTTGACTTAGCTTTTCAGCCCCTTTATGCCTCTTGGTAGATCTAGAAAAAAATCTTTTTAAATCTCAGAGAATAGTTGAGTTTTTCTGACTTTAATTTCCATGTTTTTTTCTGTTCCTGCCCTCTCCTGGCTCTGTATTTGTTCTTTTGTTTTTAGCCTACAGTACCCCTACGCTTTTATATAAGAAGCAGTTAGAACTCAGAAATACATCATTACATTTAAAAACTATATATATTCCTAAAATAGCTGCTTGCTTTTGCTTTTAACAATCAGGAGGACAGAGATTTCCAGGGGACTACTTTCAGCAGTGGATTAATAACCTGTTTAGGTGCTTTAGTTCCATTATGAGTTCATATCCTCTGTTTTCAGTGTTTACAAATAAAAAGTTATACTTCGTGGTTAGATACAAACCTGTTATGTCTGAATTTGATTACTTTTACTAAAAAAATATAATTATAAATCAAACATTAAACAAACAGAAATGTCATATTATCAATGAATCTTACTTGTATCAGCACATACCACCAAACACGATAAGGAGACGACTATGACACGCAAATGAATGACTACGACATGGATTATAATGAACACATACCCCTTTGCTCTCCAGTTCAGACCAGTTTATCTCAGTCTGTGAGGGTTTCACCATCAGCACTGAGTCCAGGATGAGGTGGATCCTCCTCCTCTTCCTCCTCCTCAGTGCTGAGTTGATTAAACCCACTGAGACTCGTGGTTCTCTCCACCTGAAACCTCCCTGTAGCTCCTGTGTGGGTGTGTATGTGTGTGTGTGTGTTTATGTGAACATGTTACAGCTCTGTATCACACAGTAGCTGACAGGAACCAGCTCCTTTGTTTTATTAAGCTTTGAGCAACCATTTTTCTTTCCTTCAAAAAATACGGAGTACAGACGATCAGCTGGCCAGCGCTGTCTAACACAAAGCAGATGTATTTTATGGTGTATAAAATGCTAAACACTTTCTTTACATAAAGGACATTAATATATATCCTTTGACGTTACTTAAATTGGACCTATTCTGCTGTATGGACAAGAGAAATTCTGGGATCCCGAACATAAAACAACACATCATCAGCATATAGTGATATTCTCTATTTAGGTATTAAAGTGTATCTGTTCTGCTTTTCCTTATTTCCTGTCATAAATCTCCTGTTCCAATGGTGGATGTTCATATTAAACAGTACCAAAGTGAGCCAAAAGCTCATGCTTCAGACTGATATAAATATTAACAGAGACACTGTACACGTGATATATGTTTGGATTCAACACATTCAGTGTAAACAGTTTTCCAGCTCTTCTCCTGCTCTGCACTGCAGCTGATATGTGAAACATTACAGTCACATGGTTAATATGGATCTATTCTGCTTCTCCTTATTTCCTCTCATATATCTCCTGTTCCAGTGGTGGATTTTCATATTAAACATGACCAAGGTTTCTAATGAGGTTTGTACATGTAATCCCTGTGGGTCATTAAACTGATCTAAACACTTAATTTTATACATTTTTTCTACTGTTCAATCTGTATGATGTAATAGAGAGAGGATATGCCTAATATGGTCATCTCAGGCACAGAAGCCACACCCACATGCTGTTGAGACCTTCACTAGCCAATCCCAAAAAAGTTGGCTTAAAGAGGAGGAGCTAAAATTGGTTGTTTCAGGCAGAGTTTGAACTGAAAGGCTGCATCGAGGTCAAATATAAGATATACAGGAATTATTTTGAACTGTGAGTCATACAAAGGTACTTTAGTAGAGTCCAAGAATAAATAATTTAGAGCAATGCTGACCATCAACAATAAATGATAAATTAATAATTAAGCTTTAATGAATAGTTATTTACTCTTAACAAAGAATTACTGGTGATTATTGGTAATAATGGTAAATAATTGGTTTGCAACTTTATAAAAACATGCAGACAATGCTCCTGCTTTTGATGGCTCCAAAGAGATTTCTGGCCCTATAGAAGTCTAGGACCAGAAATCCTTGGCCCAGACCTCTGTAAACACCCTCCTGATGAGCTTATGGGCTTAGTCACTCATTTCGGGTCATACTGAATAAAACTTTAAGTCCATTTTGTAAATTTTGGTCACACCATTTGGGAACCTCTGTGTTAAACCATCAATTCAGAAGTGAAAAATGTGTAAAATGTCAGCAAAGGTGACAAAATGAGAGCGGCTCCCTATTCAGAGGATTAAGAATCAGTGTATATCTACTTCACGAAGATCAAAATTCACAGTTAATTATTTTGAGCAGTTTAACTTTAAGTGGTATATGAGCAGAATTTCTTGGAGAATGGATTTCGCTCTCACTTCGTTTCCCTCCCAAATAACTGGAAAAAAAAAACCCTCTCAAAGGCTGCACCCCCGTGGCCTTCGTGCCCTTGCCCTTCTTCTGTCCATCTCTTGACATATTCCTCCCCTTTTTTCTTCCTCCTACCGCTTTCTCTCTTTTTTTCCATTTGGTTTCTAGGGGCTTAATTACAGGGGGCTGGCTCCGTGGTTGAGGAGGTGCGAGGCGAACAGGGATCAGCGTGACCCTGGAGGAGAAGCCATCAGACAGCGGCCTTAACAATGATAAATCACCCTGAGCAGAGCTACAGATACAGCCGCCGCCCCACTGATCTCTATAAAATATGGATGGACCTGCAGCAGGAGGAGGAGGAGGAGGAGGAAGGGAGGAGTATCACGCCGGATCTCCAGATTAGCGATTATCAGGCGTAGAGGTATTCTAATGATGCGGGACATGGTGTGGGGTTAATTCTATTCACAGGAAACAGATTGAAATTCAGCTCATGAATTGAATTTTGCTCATTATTCTCAATGAACACCAGAAATCTCCTCATTCATGAAGTGGGCCGAAATTAATAATCCCCAAACGGACAGACCCCCCCCCCCCCCCGACCCCGGGGG
>VUQI01002261.1:50326-72287 GCA_015106735.1 Paratilapia polleni | reverse complement strand
CCCCCCCCCCACGAGTCCGGATGAGGGTCAACAATCAGAGCTAAAGGTGCACACGCAACACGCTAAACACATTTAATCTACGCTTCATGGTTCACAAATCACCAGGAAAGAGCTTCCTGCAGCTCATGTTAGCAGCAGCATTTGTTTTTCACCACAGGACGGTCCATATTTTAAAGGAATCACAAACATTTGCAACCTGACGCCTTATATACTTAAAATTACATTAAACCTGATGATGTTCCAAATTAAAATTAAAGCGAGTGTAGTTTCACGTCTGCCCATTGACAGCACAGACAGACGGGCAGTTCGACAGACTGGGAAAGACAACTGGTCACTGATGACCTCTGGGGCTTCTCCTGGATCATTTTCAGCCCTCTAATTTCGTTTGCAGTCTGGCTCGGCTGCAAGCGGACACCTCAGCATCCGTCCGTCAGACTCGGAGTGGACACATCCACATGCAGCTAAAAAAGATGGCCTGTTTCGTATCTGGCAGCTCAGAGCAGCAATGTAGCCTTATTTATATTGTTTATTGAGACAAAAACATAAAATGAAGATATTCAGCAGCTTTTCTTTCCCTTAACACTAAATCAATGTTCTGAGACTTTTAGTTGGACAAAACAAGACATTGTGATGGATATTTTTCACCTTCTTCTGATATTTTTATAGATTAAACAAAGAATTAAATAATCATAATGAAGATAACCTGAATAAACTTGCTTCTACATTTCTATTTCTGCAGCCATTCAAAAAAACATTTAGCATATAAATGAGACTTGGAGTGCTTTGAAGGTGGATGTTCTTATTTTTAAATGAAGCTAACTGTTCTCTGCTCTCTGAAAACCTTTGGAGCTAAAACATAAACTTAATAAAGCTAGCTGCCTAGCTAACCAATGTTAGCGGCTCGAAATCGGTCATAAAGTTTAGGGAATGAGAGTTTTTAGAATGGAAATAAAAACTGTACATAATAGCCACCATTAATTAGCTTTTGTGACTAATATGACTTTATTAAATGATGTCTGTTGTTGATAATGTCATTACTATGATGCAGTCCAATGAAGTGCTGTTAACAACATGCTGACCTTCTAGATATCCACAAAAAACTGATTATTCAAATTTTTTGTCTAATTTACCATTTTATTTTATCTCATTTTTAAATGGAGCAAGGCTAACCATTTCCCAGTTTAAAATCTTAGTGCTAGGCTAAAGCTTAGCTTCTAGGTCCAAGTAGTTCAGAGTTAGAGCCTATGTTGTGTTACCTGAGTAATGTTAGCACTATAGTTAGGAAAAAGTACCTTTAATAAAAGTTTTCTAAAAGCCAGAATAAGTGATTGAGTTGTGGTTAATGTTAGCTTGTTACTACTACACAAATATCAGGTTTAAAACTTTGTAAAATTTTTATTTATTTTTTTTTTTACAAATTTTATCTCAGCTTTTTTTTTTATTAGCAATTTAATTACATTATTTGCTCGCAGTTATTGAGGTTAGCAGTGCTACCACCTAGCTTAACAACATGATCTAAAAATATTTAATATTATTGTTGCTTCATAGAATTTTGTCTTTTTTCTTTATTATTCTTTTGTCTCATTTGTTGGAGTCAGGTTATGAGGTGTTTGATGTCTGATTTAAGAATAACTACTGTTAGCTTAAGGGTGCTAATTTCATCTAGTGTTAATTTTTTATTGAGAATCTGACCAGGTCACATTTGAGATAAAGCTTCACTTTTAGGTGTATTTAATTTTGAGTTTTTGTGTCTAACACCATGTGTGTTGTCAACAAAACCTAAGCTAACCTTGACACAACTGGGTTAGCAGTTTGTTCCTTTTTTAAATCTCTGTGCTAAGCTAAGCTAAACTATCTCCATGATGAATACAAAGATGAAGATATCTAACAATATCTAACTAGATAATGTTAACATTATACCTATCTTACTTACTAGTGCTTTATCTAACCAATAAGCTGATTAGCTGCTGATGTTTGTGGTGTGTGAATAAGTTAATACACTTAAGAATACGTCAATTTTTGCGTAGAGTTGTCGACAGTCAAGAGGTGTCACCTAACCATGAGGAAGCTAGGCTAACAGTTTCTCTGTGCTTCCACTGCGTGTGCTAAACTAAAAATAATCTGGAACTATTTCCATGTTGAATGTAGACCTGAAGCTGATATCGAACTAGCGAATGCTAGTACTAAACCACCGCGCTAACTAGTGCTGTACGTACCTGATTAGCTATTGATTAGCTACTGTTATTAAATTAATGCACTGATGAGCAGAGGGCTGTCATCTAACCCCCGCTTCCTGTTTTTATATTAAGCTAAGCTATTAACTAATTAGTAAATATTAGCTCTCTACCTACTCCTCTAAACAGCACTCCAAGTATCTAATTAGCTACTGATATTGTGTTGTGTGATTAAATGAATACACTAAAAAGGGAACAGAATAGGTCCATCTTAAGGTAATAATTTTATGTAGTGTCGTGTCTGAAGCCTGGGTTGTCACTTAATCACAATTCCCGCTAAGCTAGGCTGAACAGCACTTTCCCATCTTTCAAATGAAATCAGCCTGATGTTTTTCCTTCTGGTTTCCATATTCACCCTTTCTGTACCCTTTCCCCTGCTCGCTGCTCCCGTAATGCTCTACCTGACGTCTGCAACGAATCAATCTGTTCTGCAGTGAGGTGCCTGTCCAAAAACAAAACCGAGCCACCCAGACATCTCTGTCCATGCCTGCTGCCGCTGTCCTCAGCAGAGCGGCAGCTGCAGTGAAAACAAAAGAGAAGTGACAACTCGAGTTAACCCGTCGCTGTTCGGTCGCTGCCAGCACGCTGTCCTGTCACCTCGAAGAGCACCGCTTTTCCTCTCGCTGTGATTCCTCTCTGCCCAAAATGTCCAGGAGGGAGAAAATCTGCAGCTTTATTGAGTTTTCTTTTGAATAAATAAATATTTAAAAGGAGAGGAGGAGGGAGGAGGGCGTTTGACGTCCCACTCTGGCTGCAAATCAGGCCATCAAAGGGGCCAGAGAATGTGTGCTCACTATTAGTATCAATTTACAAATAAACTGCTTTTTTGGTGACTGGATCTCCGATGTCAGATTTTGATAAATGGTTTCAATTTGGCAGCTGCTTTCGAGTGTCAGAGCCCATCTGACGCTCGCTGCCGGCCGCCGCCGCTCCCTGCCTCAGAGAATCTCCCTCAGTTAGCCTCCTCGCAGCCGCAGCAGCCAAAATAATCTCTTCATACTAACCAGGACGCCTGATGGCTGCACGGCTGCACGTTGCGCCTCTGTGTGAGCATACAAATGTCTTTCTGTGGGTGAAGCCAGTTTCCTGATTTAAATACTCCTGTCTTTCTTTTTAAAGGAGAATTTCTGTATTTTTTAAAATCACTTTCCTTCACTGTCTGTCTTCCAAAAGCCCGCTGAGTTTTGTAGACTGTTAAATGTGTTTTCACTTCCACGTAGAAACAATAATTTACCTTTATTTTACTTCAAATAAAGCTTTAAAAGTCAGCTTAGTTTTTCAGCTAAAGGTTACTTTCATTATCAACTTTAATCACTTCCTGGTCCAAGCTCTCCTTCAGTTTCCAAAATCAAACAAACACTGAGAGTTAAAACGGTCCAAATTCTTTCAGTTCCAATAAACTGATTAGTGTGGCTAGTTGACATATATATGTGACATATATAATAATGATAATGATACACAAACATCATATAGTGGTCAATTCTGCTCATCCAGCTCCTTAATTTTATTACTGGACTCTACTAGAGCAGCTTTGCATGATTCACAGCTCAAAATGATCCTTCTTTATCTTACACTGGGCCTTTGTGCAGTCCCTCAGGACATCCTGACCGAAACAAGCTGCGTTAGCTCCTCCCCCTTTAAACCAACTTCCTTCTGATTGGCTACCCCACATAAACAGATGGTTTGTGTGCCTGAGATAACCATATAAGGATATCGCCTCTCTGTGACATCATATAGATCCAAAAATAGAAAAAACTGAGTGTTTAGGGCAGTCTGAAGCCTGAACTTTTGGCTCACAGAGATTACTGAACATACACTGACCTCATTATTAGAAACTTTGGTCATGTTTAATATGAACATTCATCACTGGAACAGGAGATATATGACAGGAAAAAAGGAAAGGAAGAACAGGTCCACTTCAATATTCCCGAAAATGGACAAAACTGCTTCATATAGTTATTTAAACAAAAGGTTTGATTGCATTTCTTTATACATGCTATATTTTCTAACCCTAAATGAAATGCTATTAATTTCAAAGACATTATCTGTTACAAATATTATTTTACTGCAACAATGAGGCAGATTTGCACCAGTTTGATGCACAAAAGAAAACCTCAGCATGCTAAAAACGTGTTTTAAATTTCCTGAGAAGAACTGTGGGAATCAGAATATCAGAATATATAAAGTTTAGGTGCACGGTTAAAAAAAGGGGTTTTCATGGGTGTTTCATCATCCTATATTTCACAGGAAACTAATCAGATTAATAATTAATGTTGATTCAATTAATGGTACAAGTTTCTTCTTTAATTTAAGTCATCAACCACGGCTCTATGATGTTTACAAGACACGTTTTAAAAAATTAAAAGGGGACGTTTTCTGAGTTTAGTTAAACTTTATAATGAGTCTATAGAACAATCTGGTAAATTTACATAAAATGTTTTAAACCTCCTTCACTTTGAGGTCCCATATTTACTTTTTAATTTACGTAATTCTGATAAGTTCTTTCTGGGCTTCAGAGAAGTCAAACATCACAAAACCGATCACGCTTGGCGACCTCCGCCGTTCCAGCAACGCGCCGCCGTCCAAGCCCTCCTCCCCGCCAGTCGAGGGGAAACAAAACGCAGCGAGAGCAGCAGCAGCAGCAGCAGCAACAGCAGGATTTGCTCCCATAAACAGCTGTTTCCTGTTTGAAGGCTCGGGAACAATCTGCCCCGCTGGCAGCGAAGAGCGCCGTGCTGTGCCAAGAGTGTACCGAGCAGAACCAACAAATCCAATCAGGCAACTCGAGTTCGGTCCTGTGCTGCATTAGAAGCCTGCAGCTCACAGCGCAGGTGGTCTACGGCATCCACGGAGGGACAAAAAGCCACTTCAGTTTGAAATCACCCCTTAATGTGGCTGTAAACCTGATTAAAGCGCCCAATTAGCAGCAGCCCTGAATGACAGGTGCATTCTGGGTCGTACCTGGCCAGACTAAGTTCACTTTTCCTAGTCTGACCTTTGACCTGCAGCATTGACTTAATGACGTGTCTCTACTGACCTTAGGTAACCTCTCAGGGTCCCCGGGGTGGCGAGGGATGACCTTCTGTAGCCTCTGGAAGCCGTAGTCGATGGTGGGCTCGTTCAAGGCTGCAGGACGAACAGACAAACAGAAGAAAGGGTTTATTTAACCCTGAGATGTGTCTGACAGGAGCTCCTCTGCAAACACAAAACAACTTATTTTCCAATTTTGTGCATTTGTGTTAAAATGATGATGATAAAACGGATCCATGAAGAGAGACGGAAAAGGATCTACACATCCCGACAGAAAGAATATTTTTTTTAGTCATTTTTTGTTTCTCTCTTTGTAGTTTTTTGTGGTAGTTTTACATCTTATTGTTGTAACTTTGCATCTTTCAGGAGTTTTCTGAGTCTTTTTGTTGATGTGGTCATTCTACCTCTTTTTGTGGTACTTTCACATCTTCCAATTGTCTCTTTTGCATCGTTCTAACTTTTTTGTGCATCTTTATTGTAGTTTTACCTTTTTTGTTGTAGTTTTACATCTACCTGTAGCCATTTTTCTTCTTTTTAGGATTTTTTTGATAGTTTTAAATCTGTGGTACTTTCTGAGAAATATCTTCTAACTGTCTAATTGTAATGTTCAAAGGTTTTTGTGTGTCTTTAGTTTTACCTTTTTTGTAGTACTTCCACATCTTCCAATTGTTTCTTTGCATTGTTCAGGGGGGTTTTGAGTGTCTTGGTCATAGTTTTACCCCTTTTTGTAGTTTTTTTTTACCTCTTGTTGTTGTAATTTTACATCTTCCAATAGTCTCTTTTGGACTGGTCAGGATTGTCTTGTGTCTTTTTGTTGTAGTGTTGAATCTTCCTGCTGTCTCTTTGCATCGTTTAGGAGTATTTTGTGTGTCTGTTGTAGTTTTACTTTATTTTGTGGCAGTTTTTTCTGTTTTTGTGGTAGTTTCACATCTTCCTCTAGTTTTCTGCATTTATTCTTGTTGTACTTTTGAATCTTCCTGCAGTATTTTTTGCATCTCTCAGAAGTTGTTTTGCGTTTCTTTGCAGTCATTTTGAATCTTTGTGTAATTCTGTCTCTGGTTGTTTTTTGTTGATTTTGATCATTTTAGTAGTACTGTAAAAGTTACACTAAACATATTTTAATATATGTCTAAAGACACGCTCTGAGCATCAGCATAAAGTGTGGCTTTAAGTCAACCTTTCATTTACAGATTTCTGCATTTAAACACGAAAGCACAGAGAGCGCTAAGTCGGTGCGCTGAAATCAAAGAAAACAAGCAAAAACATGTGCCTTACTTTTCTTTATGACACTGAAATCCATGTGATCATTATACACACATGTAATTTTAATGCAACATTGGCAAGAAAATTATTCCTTTCAAATGAAAGCGGTGACAGGAAGTAGGCACGTTTTTTGCACATGCGTAGAACAAGCCGGGTTTTCTGTGACTTCTTGTCATTTCCCAAAGTTTAAACTCCACAGGGATTGTTTCACCTCCCTCTCCTGCGCTCTCTCTGATCTCCTGTTGGTTTGTATTAGCAGCGAGCGCTAACAGAGAGGGCGAGCGAGCGGCGTCAGCTGGTCTCTCTCTCTCTCTTATCTCGGTTGCTGTTTATCAAGTGTGAGACCTCACACTCCACCTCTCCTCCACTGCTAATTCAATCCAACCTCGCCTCCACCGAGCCCTCGCTCTCTCTTTTCTTTTCTCCTCCACTCATTCACCTCCACAAACAATCTGCCTTCCTCCTCCTCCTCCTCCTCCTCTCCATATGCACTGAGCAGAGCTGGAGAAACACCCGGAAATGAGTTCAGGGAGATACTTCTCCATAATCAAGCCCATTAATCATAAAAGGCTGTCAAATTTGACTTTGGGGACAATTTGTCAGCCGATCTTGCCCACTCCGCTTTTGTCACCGTTGGCTCTTGTATTCTGTAAGAATGATTGACACTCCAAATGCCGCTGAGTAGAATAGCTAGTTTGCGCTAATATGCATAACCGCGGCTTTCATGAATAAGAATAAGGCAGCTATACGGCGGCACAGAGGGGTCTCCTTCAAAGGGCCCTGCCGCCGTTTGTCGCCAGCGCTCCAAATAGATGTTATTACCATTATAACAATATTTGTTTTCTTTCCCCGGGAATGGGCGACCGCGAGCTGCTAAATCAAATTTGTCGGAGCCCGTTTCAAGCGGCGGCGGAGGAGAAAAAGGGCTTTCAGGCTGCGACTGGGGTGGGGATGATATCTGAAGGGTGACAGAGCGCTGAGGGACGTGGCCCTCGCCGCAGGGGCTGCCATGTTGGATTCCTTGCCTCCCCGCCTCCCTGAGAGGAAGCAGAGAGCAGCGCGGCCTGAATCTATTACCTCAGCCCGCCGCGAATGAAAGAGCGATTCATTGTAGGATCCCAAAGAGACTTTTTGGGGGGATGCAGAGCAGCAGAGGATGAATGGAGATAATGCACCGGGACGACACGAGCAGCAATCAGCGGCGAATCCCAAACTGGATTGCCTCTCGACGCTGCGTACATACATCCCAACTTATAAAACAAGTGAGAGGCACTAAGGGAACTGCTGCAATAGAATAAAAAACCCATTTACACTCAGAGAGAGGAGGAGGAGGAGGAGGTCTGTGATGGTTAACTCTCCATCTCCATCAGAGGAGGAAGTGTTCTCATCTCTGACCTCCGAGCTGATCCGAGATGCAGAGAAATGATGCTGATGTGTTGCAATCACAGGCGATACATCTGCGAATAAACACCAAAATTCCCGGGAATTTTCTCAGGGCTCCTCCAGATCTTTGAGATCTGAGACTCTGAACTGTGCTAAAGTCCCGGGAAGAATCAGGGAACAAGTTAAATCAAGAGCTCAGATTTCCTCTGAACGTCTGGACATGTTTGTAAAATCTCTCTTCTTTTGACTTTGGTGTTCATGAAGAACATTAAAAGTATCAGACTATTCTTACCCTCCCTCATGGAAGAGGTTCTCTGTCTCTTTTACTGTCATTTTGTACAGTTTTTTGGTGACGTTTTTCCTCCGGGGTTGCTGGGTTAAAGGTTTGCTGATGTATTTCATTTTAGTTTTGTCATTTTGTTTCCTTTGAAGTAGATTTAAAATTCCTAAAATCTTTATATTTCTGTTGGGATGATGTTGTTACAACTCCTTATTAAAACTCAAAATACAGACTGTATATAAAAGACAGAGGTAACCCCCCTGACATCACCCATTGTTCTCTGGACATTTTGAAGCCTCAGCATCAGCTTTTTGGCCACCGCCAAGCTGTTTCTTTTTTTGGAGCTGAAATGACCATATTTGGACAAGAGGGCGGAGCGCTAAGTTATCAGCTAATGCTAGCTAGCTTGGTTATTAAGCTGCATCCATAGACTGTATGAGAGCATCACACAGACAGATACCTGGTAATCAGTTCTCAGTAACATCCAAATAAAATCCTAGAATTTCACGGAGCACCAAAACTGGAGCTCAGACTTCCTGGACGGTCTGTTAGTCCCATTAACCGCACAGCAGACATATTATTGGTCAGATAATTGCATTAAAAATGCTCCAAAAGGCTCCAACAGCACAAACACGGTCCAGAGGTCCAGTTCAGGGACTCCAAGGAGCTGAGGTGAAGCCTAGCAGACAGCTAGCAGCTACAGCCGCCTGTGTCGCCATCCACCTGTCAGTCAAAGAGTGAGCTATAAAAAAAAATCAGCCCCTATACAGCTGTTATGAAGGAGGAAAATAGCTACAGAGACCAAAACAGTCTTTTGTAAACATGTTTATTTCTGTGTAAAGTTGGACATTTTAACATGGGAGTCTGTGGGGACTGACTCACTGCTGGAACCTCTAGTGGACATTCGAGGACCTGCAGCTTTTAGTGCATCAGAGGTTGGTGCTTGGTTCACCCACAAGCTTTTCGTGGATTTTCCTTTCATGATCATTTTCATGTTACATAATTAGACAGAAATTCAGCATCTGCTTTACCAACATTCAGCCTCAAACTGATTTGGTGTATTTCCAAACTTTGAGAACTCCAAGACTTTGTTCCTCTGTTGACTTCGATCAGTAAATATTCAGGTCTTCAGTTTGACATCTTGTGCCATCACTCAGCTTTTCACTGCGTCGAGCGGTTTTGATAGAAATGGATCATCTGGAGGAAGGTGTAGACAGGATTCAGATGCCGCTCTCCTGAGAGGTGGAGTGACGGCACTCTGAGGTCCTGATCATCGCTGGAGGAGGAGGCGACCACAGATAAAGAATGAAACAAAGACAGAGGCTTTTAATGAACCTCTGAACGGGTCGACCCGCCCCCCTCCCTCTGCAGAAATTAAGCCCATTACTTCGCCTTATTAAAATCTCACTGCACTTTGACCCCAGCGCCCCATTGGCTGCCTGCAGGGCCCCGTGCTACTCTCAGCCAATCGATACAGGCTGCCTCCCTGCAAAGAGCCGGAGTAATTGGAGAGCCGCGGCTGGCAGCGCGAACCCTGACCCCCCACCCCCACCCTCCCCACCCCACGCATTACACCGCCCATATGAAGACAGATTGCCTGATTTAGTGTAAACATATGCTGCAATTCCAGGCATCAGTGCCACTTTCTCCATCGTAATTTGTATTGATTTTTCTCTGCTCCTCTTTTTTCTGTGCGAGGAGGCCACGGCCGTCGCTTTCTCCTGCCGTCTGATGCTTTTTATAAATCAGAAAAGGAGCAGAGGAAGATAATTCAGAGGTGAGAGGAGGGAGGGAGAGAGAGGCGAGTGAGAAGAGGGGATTCTTTATATATTTAATCAAGTATTTATCACTCTCTCTCTCTTTGGGTTCTTCTCTCTGCCCTCGCTGTGAAGGTGATCAAACGGTCGGCCGGCGTCCTGCTGAGCGGCACGCTCGGTTATTAGACCACTAAGTGACTGAGGAGAGGAAGAGGAGAAGAGAAGGGGGAGGCGGATCACATTTGAAACTAATTTCTTCGCAGCGGATTTGAAGCATCAGAGGAGAGGAGGATATTTTACACATTTACAGCAGAGACGTTCACTTCCTGCGCAAACGCTGAAATTATGTGTAAAACGGGAACGTCCAACAGCTCCTGCTTGATCGTAATATAACAATCAGGACGACAGTTTTTTTAAAGGAGTTCATTCAAATAAATAAAATTAAAACAGTCAAATAAAAGCAGGTGTCACACACATAAAATATACTTTTACATAAACCAGAAGGTGATATAAAAATAACAGGATGACAAGGCTTTAAAGCAAAGTGAAAATACTGCAGGATTAAAGCGAGTTTGTAAAAAGGATCACGGTAATTCTGAGAGGATGCACTGCACACACTGTGTAGGCTTCTACTATGGGATGATTACCGAACCTATATGGGTCTGAGGGGTCGGGGTACCCCTGAACCAGTGCTTCTGTTTAAAGTGACTGTTAGTATTTCATAAGATGGCTAAAAACTATAATGAGACAGAAAAAGAGGGACAAAATGAGAACAAGGAGAGCAAAAAGATTGAAAATGAGCAAAAAGCACTGCAAAAGAAGCAAGAAATGCAAAAAGAGATACAAAATGAGCAAAAAGATTTAGAAAACAAGCAAAAAGAGACACAAAATGAGCAGCAAGAAACATAAAATAAGCCAACAAAGATAGAAAATAAGCACAAAGAGACACAAAACTAGCTGAAAGAGACAGAAAGCGAGCAAAAAGCAACGCATGAACAGGTAAAAAATGCAAAAAGAGACCAAATGTATGCAGAGTTAATCATGGTGCAGTGATGTCTGCAGAGGAAGTTATTCTCACTAAACAATCAGCAGGTTAGACTTTTAAAATACTGAAAATGAGCCAGGAAAATTTCCATTTTACCCAGGCTTTTATTGTGAAAGGGTGCAGCCATACTACGAGCAAAAAAGGTTTAAAATGTTCGCAAATTATCTTTAAGATTCCTTCTTGAAGATCCTGATTCTCGTCTGTGTGTCATGATGTTTCTCCTGCTGTCAAACTGACCTCCAGGTGAGTCTCACCTGTCCCACTTCACCCTGGCAGCGAGCTGAGGGGGAAGCTTCCTCTTCCTCTCCTCACTCTGGGATCATTCACCACTTCTGGCTGCAGATGGCGGCTGATCACAGATCAGAGGATCAGAGCTCTGGGAGGGAGGATGCCGGATTACGGGAATATCTCTGCAGGCTCATTACCCCGCTCGCTTCGGCTCCCACAATTCAGCAGGGCGCCGTGCTTCAGAGGAGAGCCCGTCTCTGTTTACATCCTCCTCCTCCTCCTCACTACTGTTTACATTTATCTTTCATTTGCTGCTCCTCGCTGCTGAATGTGCTTTTCCACGCCACTGGTTTGTACATATTTACCAGCCGGAGATGAAATACGCACTTTAGGGTCCCTGCTCACCTTTACCTTTTTGTTTTGGCGTTTACGGCCTCGTCGAAGGCGCTCTCATGTCCCTGATGAGCCGACAGACTTCAGCTCTGCGTGGCTTGCTCCTGTATTACTCTCATCATTTTCAAATAGGCGCCGTATTGCAGATGAAACGCCGCCGCTCCTCCATCCCGCAGCAACATGTGCTGCAATTTCCCATCTCCCCCGGCCGTGTGATTGATGCAGGTCAGCATGGCGTTTGGCCTCACTGCCCGCCGATCGCCACCGCTGATGATTCCTCACCTCCTTCGGGGTGTGTGTGTGTGTGTGTGTGTGTGTGGGTGGGGGGGGTCTGACAGATGCACAACATGCTGAGATTTAAGTGGACGGGCTGATTTGTTTTTCTGCTTGTCAAGTGGCCAACCGGTGTCAGCTGGGGCGGCGAGGCGGCTGACAAGCTGCCATGACGCCCCGGATGCATCTTTTCACTGGATTATTGATCTGCTCTGACTTTCAATTCATCACTCAGTCATCACAGAGAGGAGAGACACCGCGGCGGGTTTGTTAACAGCTTTAAACGAAAACACGCTCTGACAAACGTAAAGTTTTAGTCTTGACCTTCAAGGGATCGATGGGGTCAGCTGATATTTTTAATCGTAAAAATATTTGCTTGGGCTACAGCTTTTCATAGTTTTTTACAGGAAGTGGCCCATTGAAGTGACGAGGACAATGGAAAGGTTTGTGGGGTCATATATGTTCGGTTTTCTTTTACATTAAAGTCTTTGATTTTAGTCTCATTTGGAATATTTCAGATTTATTAATGAATGAAAGGAAGAAGACTAAGGGGATCAGACCCCTTAGTCCCTTTGTAATTTCCCATGGCTGCATTGATATGAGCACACGATTTTGGGGGATGGCAGTCAAATTTCTGGTGGGCCAGTGCCACCACAAGCCCCCACTTTAGCCATGCCTCTGGTCAGGGAGTCTATCTACACTTCAAGAAGTAAAGAAAACAACTCATTAATCTCATTGTTTGGGGACTACTTTCAGCAGTGGATGAATGAATCCAACTGAAACCAGAAGGTGGTAAAAAAAAAAATACCAGGATGAGAAGGTAGTAAAAGGAAGTGGAAATACTGAAGGATTAAACTGAGTATTGAAAAAGGTCCAGAGTCATTCTGAGACGATGCAATGCATGACTATGTAGGCCTGTAGTTCCAAGGCTGAGGAAAAAGCTCTGCAAAACAAAAAATGCAAAAAGAGACAGAAAACCTGCGACAACAGACAGAAAACCAGAAACAATAGAAGAAGAACAAGCAGAAAATGGAAAGAGAGACGCATTTAGGTAAACGTGCACGCAAAACACGTTCTGAACGTTTACCTAAATTCCATTTTCTCTTTTTGCAATTTTTGCAGAGCTTTTTCCTTTGCTTTCCATTTCACAATTAGGTCCATAAGTTTTTGGACAGGGACACTTTTTGACATTTTTTTTTGCCTCTGTACACCACCACAGTGGATTTTAAATCAAACAGTGCGTAAAAATATGTATAAAAATTGCTGTAACAGTTGATGTAATATTCTTTAGACCCCTTGAATTAAAGCTGAAACTCTGTACTTAAGTCACATCTTGACTGTTTCATTTAAAATCCACTGCGGTGGTGTACAGGGGCAAAAATAAAAAAAAAAGTTTCACTGTCCCAAAACGTATGCACCTAACTGTAAAATGAGCAAAAATAGATGGAGAATGATCACAAAGAGACAAAAAATGAGCAAAAGAGACCAAATTTATGCACCCCAGGCCCTCACACCTCTGGTCAGGGAGTCTCGCTACACTTTAAGAAGAAAATAAATCCTTGAAAACAACTCATTGATTGGGGACTACTTTCAGTCGCGGATGATTCCATATTAGAGGGGGATCTATCAGACTTCTGTTAGAAGACGTGTTCAGTGTTGGTTTGATTGTGGGCAAATAAAAGTAAATAAGTTATTCTTTAATTCTTTAAGTGATGAAGATGAAGCTCTTTCCTGACGGCAGCTGGACCACAGATGAAGATCCGAGCTGTCCCTCCTGAACCTGCCAGGTATCTTCAGGTATCGTCGTCTCTTCTCTGTAACCCAGATGAGCGTCTCGCCGCCTGTCGGGACTCGGAGAACACCCACTCCCCTTCTGCTTCCTCCTCCGAGAGCCGTCGCTGACGCAACAGCCCCTGTGATTAGATTGAACATCCGCCCAGACCCCGCATGTTAATCAGTGAATAATTACCTCGCCGTGATTAGAGCCGGCCGAGCAGAGTGCCTCAAAGAAATAGGCCCCCCACCTGAGAAGTTATTATTTTCTGGAGTAGCGGCCGAAAATGCCCCCGCAGAAACGGCTAATTACCCGACATTAGTTCCACAAGTCCCCGTTCCCAAAGTGGAGCTCTTTGATATATGAAATGTGGTGCGTCTCTGCTGAGAGTCGAGGAATTCCCGCGGCGGAGAGCACACTTCTGCCGTCTATTAAAAGACGACATGAGAGGCGAGATCAAAGGCGGGGAAACGACAGCGCTCGTGTTGTTTCATCACCGCTAACTGACTGAGAGACGCCTCCTGACACATCACATCCCGACTCCATGACACAAACTCACTGATCACTTTGTTAGGAACACCTGAGCCACAACTCCTGCTTCTCTGGTGCATCTACAGTTTCAGATTTTGTTGTTGGTGGTGGACTGGTGTCTTGTGGTAGGTCACCTTCAGCCTTAAACGAATGTTGGTGTGAAAACAGGTGAAATGTGCTTTTTTCCATCTACATAACCAAACTCCCTTCCAGTTTCTGCTGATTTAGCAGGCAGACAGCTAACAGCAACCGTCTAAAATTAACCCATACCAAACTCCATTCAAAAATGAGTCAACTTTTACACACATATCTCAAATAACTATGAAAAACTGCATTAAATTTGACACAAACTCAAAAGTATTTTCAACAAGCCAAAGACCAGTATGCTAGCTTCGTTTTCCAGTGTTGCACCTATCCAGGTGAGACTTTACTTTGGTATCAAAGTGGCCGCCTGGTTGCTCCCACCAACACTTTTGCTGCTGGAAGAACCTACCTAATACTCACAGGAGGTACTCACATATCTCGCATGGTTACGACTTAGTTTTACATTATTCACGTAGTTTTGTTGCCACTACCTTCCTGTTTGCTCATGCTTTGTGCTCCCACCTGGATATAATTACGCTATTTAAATAAAGTTTTCCCCACTTATGGATCAAAATTACACAGAAACTGGAATTTGATGAGAATTAAAAACTCATAGACCAGCATTTAAATACCTCTGAGCAGAGCAGGCATCAATGTTACCAGATATGACATAAGTCAGAAACAGCATGAAGTGGAAGAGCTGGTGTGGAGGTGGGTTGCAAAGCGGTTTGCAGAGGCTAAAGCATCTTAAATTAGCCAGGATTTCAGGTTAATCTTGACTTTCTGGACTGAATTAAAACTAGGCTTGATTTATATCACTTTATGGACATTCAGATTCATTACTGGACTTAATGCATGCATCTTTTAGACTGCTGTTTAGTTTCTTTTAAAAAAAATCAAAAACATTTAAGTCACTAAAAGATGAAAAATCCTTTTAACCCTGTGAGATCTAACCTAACCCTAATCCTGTGTTTAGGAGAAAAGCAGAAAGGACTTTAGTGGGAAAAATGTGAATAGTTTTTGATGCGTGTCAGCTTAAACAATTACTTTTTGTTCCCTGATTG
The DNA here is from genome assembly GCA_015106735.1 of Paratilapia polleni. Taxonomy (NCBI): domain Eukaryota; kingdom Metazoa; phylum Chordata; class Actinopteri; order Cichliformes; family Cichlidae; genus Paratilapia; species Paratilapia polleni. The sequence continues at coordinate 56,948 of VUQI01002261.1, read as the reverse complement.
CCAAAACTTTGGAGAAGAATTTCAAAAAACAAATATTACATATTCTGATTGCATATGGTTTACGGTCAGGGTCGTCACAGATGATGACTTAGACCTCAAAGGGTGAATTTTATAGAAAACAGCACCTCTTGGGGATGAAGAAAGTGGTGAACTTCACTTAATGAAGCCTTGACATTCGGTGCAGACAATTCATACATGTGCCCAGGCTTGTAATTCTTAGTATGAGGAAACAGCAATGCAAAACAAGCAAAAATGCAAAAAGAGACACGAAATGTGCAGCATCAGTTATAAAACAAGCAACAAGAGACAGAAAACAAGCAGAAAAAGAAGAAATAAACACAAAATGAGTAAAAAGAGATGCAAAATGAACACAAAGAGACACAAAATTTTGTCAATTGCCTCCAAACTGCATTATAAATAATCTGTAGTTTTGGAGTCGCTTTAAAAAACAAGCCTGGGGTTGAACTGATTAAATTCAAATAAAAACTTGTACGTATCTTGGAACACGTACACTTATTTTTGAAAAGTGTATTTTTCCTGAACATAAAGCACCTGTGTGTTTAAAAACTGCAACACAAATTAAACTGTTCATTTATTTTTTTGTTCTCCTGTGGTGAGTCTAGAGTGCATTAAATAATCCTGAGAACACCTGCAGACAAGACTCAGGGCTGAAAAACCTTTCCAGTTAATAATGTGCTGGAAAGTCACTGCTGAACATCTGTCGAACATCAGGCAGCGAGCAGGCCGCGCTCTTCGGTTTAAAGGTGTAAAACAAATAATCAGGTTTCTATTAATGAGATTATACATGACAAACTGATTAATTTATTCATATTACAGTAACATTTGTCACCTCACACACTCTGAGAGGGCCCGGGCTTCATGGCGGCCGGCGCCAGAGCTGCCTGTCAATCAGAGTTTAAAGTTCATGAAATTTCTATGAGCATAGATTGCAGCAGAGGTGGAGGAGGGTGTTAGTGATGCCTCTGATTGATCCAAGCATCTCGCTTTGAATCTGCCTCGCCGCCGTGCTGTGAACAGCTCTGACGTGTTGCGAACTAGATATAACGCTGCCGCCACCACCACCGCTGCCGCCACAGGTGCAGCTGTGCTTTAAACCACAGGTAACATCTGAAACATGTCTCCTTAAAACATCTGTCAGAGTTATTCAGGGCATCGCACAGATGTGAGCTTTCAACACAAAATGAAAATGATGTTTAACCGCGATTAAAGACGTCACTAAAACAACCAAAAGCACCAAAAAACCCACCGACAGTTTTTCTACCACCTGTTAACTGAATAAATGAAGCTACAGCTCAGTCACAAACCTCAAAGCTACAAGGAACCAAGACTAAAGAAGACCGAGGAGTGCTCAACCTCACTGAACATTTACAGGATTGAGGAAGCCAAACATGCCTGATATTTACTCTGAACTTCAACACAAATGTTAAACGGAACAATTGTCGGTGGCGCACTCAACATGAAGACCTGTTAGCGACTCAAATCTCCACATCACACATTCGAGTATTTTTCTTTTACCCTGTAATTTGCTCCTCAGGCTGCACAAGACAGAAGACCACATGTACTGATGGCCTGGACCAGCCAAAAATCTTATTTTCAGTTCAGTTAAACTGTATTTATATAGCGCCAAATTACAAAACAACAGACATCTCAAGGCGCTTTATATTCTGGGGTAAAGACCCTACAGCTGGTACCCCAACAATCAAATGATCCCCTATGGGCAGCACTTTGTGATGGTGGGAAGGAAGAACTCCCATATAACAGGAAGAACCTCCAACAGAACCAGGCTCAGGCTGGGGCAGCCATCTGCCTCGAACAACTGAGGGATGACGAGGAAAGAGAAGTGAAAATAAGAGGAGGATTTTAGCGTTAGGCATGCGGCACTGCTGCAGTACCTTTATTAAAGCTGGATCGGTCAGGATCTGATGGTAAATACCGTTTTGTGTCAGGTGTTACAGATTCCAGGTTTGCACGATGGACTAAGCTGTAATAAAGCAGCCCCTCTCGGGATGAATCTTGCTCCTGTCTGAACTGCCGTGTGGTTTCTGGAGAGAAATGCATGTGTAATACCTGAACTTACTCTGTTTTATTTCTATCAGATTACAAGTAACAAATTGTGGCGTCATGATTACTACATCTGGTCCTTAATCTGTTAAATTTAACATAAAACAAACCCACAGACTACATCATTAAAACACACTGAACACACAAACTGTTATAATACAATCTGCATGAAAACATCCCCTTCTTCTGTAAAAATACAAACCAGCAGTTTGTCTTTGGGAATTATTGTTTTTAGAGCCAAAGAGGTTTAGATATAATAAAAAGACGAGCCTGAAAAGTGACGTTTCAGTGGTTCAGATGGAGGTTTTTTCAAGCTGAAATATGAGTTATGTCCTCAGTCATTTTTCCTGCGAATGTCACCGTGAGTGGAGCCATAAAAGACGTCGAGTGTTTGCTTCCTCTTCTCTTTGTTTCTGTCAGCCGCTGTAAGCCGATCCCGAGCAGGCTACAGATAATTGCCTCCATGTGTTACTGCGACAGTAATTAAATAATAAAAATTCAGAAGTCAATTAGTGAACAGAGCTTCAGACGTGTCAACAGGAGGGGGAACAGCGAAAACAGGGGGCGCCGCCTCCTCCTCTTCTCCTCCAGCTGAGGTCGGAGGTGTAACACTGGCCTCTCGGTTACACGTTCACAGACCTTCAGCAAACTCTCTGGAACAATCTGCTAATGTTTACCATGTGTGTGTCGAGGAGGAGGAGGAGGAGGAGGAGGAGGAAGAACAAAACTTACAAAGTGCTTCATTGTACTTCCAGATAGGAGCTCGGTTCATTTCTTTGCAGTGAAGAAAACGGGTCGGTACTGTGTCTGAGTTCGGACTCCTTTATTAATGAACCAAGTCTGCATCACATGAGGTCATACAGACTCACCGATTGGTCCATTTTGGTGATGTCATCCTGCATCGTCAGATGCTTAAATCAAGTTCAGTTTGGGAAACACTTCGTTATGTTACGCTTCCTTCGTTTATTTGTTTTTAACGATAAACATCAGGAAAGAGTGTGGTGAGAAAAACTACATCAAAAACCTTCAAGATATTCAAGAATATCATTTTTAGCCCTGGAATAATAGTCGTGGACCTGGAATATCCGGTTCAGATTTGGAATGTCAGGTTTGGACCCAAAACATTCAGGTTTGGACCTGGAATATCTGGTTTGGATATAGAATATTCATTTTTGACCTGGAATAGTCAGTTTGGTCCTGGAACATCTGGATTGGACCTGTTAAATTGCGTTTAGACTTGGAGTATTAGTTTTAGCTCAGACTGCCTGTGTGGATGTGGGTTTGACCTCTGACCTCTGACTTGTCCACAGAGAGGAGGAGAAAGATGGAGAATAAACAGGGTATACTGAGATTCATCAGCCATCAGAGCACTGTGAGAGCGTGAGGAGGGCGGCACTAAATCAGCAGAAGTTTGACCTTTACGTCCACAGGAAAACACTGAATCCTTTAATTATTCCAGTAAAACAATTATCTGAGTAAGTGGAGTGGATTTTATTTGCAGAGCTGCTTAATCTCAGCACCGGTCCCAGAGGGATCTGAACGCCCACACCGGAAAACCACCAACAAAAACAACACAAGGAGGAGAGGGGACGGGCGGAGGGTGCATCCCAGAAACTTAAAACCCGCCAACGGGAGGATTACCGATAACATTAGTATAGTATGTTTCCCTGCAGGAGCCAAAGGACTTGTTACCTCTAAGGCTTTTTTTTTTTAAATAAAAAGCCATCAACATGTTTGAGGCGTCATTTAAAACCAGAGCTGGAAGCTACATTTACTGTGCTGCTCCAGTTCAACTCAGAGGTGGAAACAAAAAAACTTTACTTCAGAAATGGATCTGAAATCATTAAAAGCTCCAAAATGCAGTAATACTAAACCAACCTTTCTCTAAAAAGAGAAAAAAACTACAAAGCTCCATAACCTAAAACTACAGAACTGAAAAAATAAGTACAAACAGTACAGAACAACTGAGACAAAACCTATAAATCCACAGGAAACATCATAAAAATGCAACACAAAACCAAAAAAACCCAGAACAGATTAATTTTCTATGACTCAGAAAAGTGCAGAACAAGAAGAAGCTGCAAAGCCCCATGGACACCAGAAAGAAAGATTCAAAAGAAACATCTGATCCAACGATGAAAAAGTACAAAAAATAAATATGGGAAAAAGGGAATATCAGGCTTAGACCTAAAAATATCGGGTGTGGACCTAGATCCTCCAGTTTGGATCTGGAGTATCTGAATCAGACCCAGAATAACCAGACTGGACTGGAATATGGACATACAATATCAAATCTGGACCAGAGTATCAGGTCTGGGGTTTGGACCAGGAATATCCAGATGGAACATCAGATCTGAAGGTGGAGTAACAGGTTTGAACCTGGAATATGTGGTCTGGAACTGACGTTTTGAGTTGCAGCTTCAGACCTGGATTTAAGTTTTAATTTAAGTTTGTCTTAACCTTGAATAATGCACAGTGAGAGTTTTAAGCAGAAGGCTCTATCACTCTGTGTGGATGTCAGTCTGACCTCTGGCCTTCACTGTTCCACAGAGGGGGTTGAGCAGGACGAGGATGAACCACTGTAGAAGAATAAAAACTACAAACCTGCAGAATAAACTGAAAAATGTATAAGAAGAAGACTAAAATATACAAATATAAACAATTACTGTATCATCAAATCATAGAAATATATAGATGTACTGTATACATTCAGCTACAAACCCAGCACATTCTCTTTGACTACCACAGACGCCATGATTTACACCACACGAGTCTATGAAAACTACAGACAGAAAGATGGATGGATGGATTCCTGTATGAAAACTGCAGAAAGAACAAGAAAAAAAGAACCAATATTAAATAATTTGGCTCAATAGAATAAAACAGCTCTACAAAAAAGAACAAAACCCAATTTCTCAGTAAGTAAAGCAGTTCCACAAAGTAAAACATCCCAACAGAGAAAACCGCCAATAGAATTTAATAAAAATGAAATGGTGCAACAACAAAACCTCCGTAAAATAGAAAAGGACAAACGGCTCCATAAAACTAAAACAGAGATAAACTAGAGATGAGAGGGCTGAGGAAGCTTTCAGAAAATGCCGGAATAAAGCGGCCGCTGAGTGCTTGGCTGCAGTGCTGAGGTGTCCACATACTTTTGGAGCCAGATGTGACTGTAGACAGCTGAGCAGCTACAGCTCCCAGCAGGCCTCAGTGAGGTGTGCGGCGGGGGGCATGTTGAGGCCTGCCTGATGATGATGATGATGATGATGATGATGATACTGGTGCTGGTTGTTCTCCAGTTAAAGCTTCCAGTTTGGCTGCAGTTTGTGGTCTCTGCTCACACTGGGCACACGATCTTTTTTTTTCTGGAGGAGAAACTACATCAATAATCTGCTGCAAACATGATCTCCATATCAGGAATCAATAGTTTCCCTTCTGTCTGTTTTTTAAACCCGGGATCACAGCTTTCTCCTCCTCTTCCTCCACTACCCGTCCTCCTTTTTTTCCTCCTTTTCCTCTCTCCTGGATCTGACTTCATCATCTTAGTTTCCACCACCTCCCTCCTCTTTTCTCTCCTCTCCCCAATCATCTGACTTCATCATCTCAGTTTCTCGCTCCCCGTCTTCTTCCTCCTCCTCCACCCTTCTCCCTCTCCAGGGCTGCAGATCCCCAGGTGCAGCTGCAGGAGGAGGAGGAGGAGGAGGGAGGCGCAGTGGGGATGGAGGGGTTGAAATTAATGAGGGGAGCCTGGAGGTATTGACTTTCCTGGGAAAACACAGCTCTCTAAAAATCAGTGGCCGAGCGCCGCAATAACTCAGCACCCATCGATCCCACAGCACCGCTCCCCTCCTGCGCCTCCCCCCGCAGGCCGCATTGATCCGTGCATTACAAGCTCTGAGGAGGTGTGGACCCGGCAGCACCAGCGACTCAACACCCACAGCCGAGAGGAGGGAGATACCGGGAACACCAGAAACCACAGACCTGCAGGAAAACTGCACAGCAACACTACAGGAATACTACAACACCCCAGCAGAAACACTACACAGTACCACAGAAGTACTGCATAATACTAGAAACCTGCCGGAACACCACAGTATACTACAGTATACATGGATATGAAAACTACAAAATTACAGAAACATAGTACTACAAAATACTATAGAATAGCTCTCATGAACAAGTACAAAAAATGCAAACCTTTGTAATAAAAACAGAGAATACTTTAAAATACTGTAAACGTTCAAAGTAACAATACTACAGAATACCATAAGCTTAAAAAAATAATCTATTGAAACAGAGAACAGAGAACTACAAAAAGCCCTAGAAATCTGCAGAATAAGAATACTACAGTTACTACAAAACTAGTAAAAGGGTGTAGGAGTAAAACCTAAAAAATCCTGCAAAGAATACTACCTGGGGAAACTGTAAAACTGCAGAACCAATAAAACTAAAAAAAAAAAAAAAACTGAAAAACAAAAAAAAAAAAAAAAAAAAAAACCAAAAAAAAAACAAAAAAAAAAAAAAAAAAAAAATAACCATG
>VUQI01002261.1:29995-50306 GCA_015106735.1 Paratilapia polleni | reverse complement strand
CAGAACCAGAAAAACAAAAAAAAAAAAAAAAAAAAAAAATCTGTAAAACTAAATTACTGCAGATACAACAAAGCTGTAAAAACCACAAAACTACAAAAACTAACAAAAAAAGCAACAAACTCAGTGGGGGTAAAAACACACAAATACTACAGAGAACCAAAATTTACAAAAAGCATAAAATACTACAAAAACAAAATCACCAAAAGAAATACTACAAAGGGGTGTCATAAAACTATTAAATCTAAATCTACAAAACTGCAAACAAAACAGCCAGGCATATTTTAATTTTTTGATTGATCTGAACTTATTTTTGATGTTTTTGTTTGTTTTTTTTTTCAATTTCCAGTTGTTACATTTATATTAAAAAAACATAACATATCTCACATCAAACAGGTTTAAAGTAAAAATGTCAAGCTTACGTTTTGGTGGATTTTGTTGGATGTTTTTGGAATTCGACACTAAATGTAAATAAAATAGAAATATTAAATGTGACACAATGAGCCAAAGGATTTGTATATTTCAGAGTTGTAATTTGCTTTCAGTGCAGATGATTAGAGAGGAAGAGGAGGAGGACGAGGAGGAGGAATCTCTTCAGCTCTCAAGCTTTTTGTCATTCTGCTCAGCTTTCTTGCCTTTGGCCAGTTTTTCTGAGCGAAGCCGCGGGATCAAATCCTGAAGCTGCTCTAAGCTGCAGAGAGGAAGGGAGACGGGAAATCTGGGAAACGCTCGGATCCCACTGCTCGTCACTCCACCTTCAACTGAGAGGCAGCAGGAGAGGCAGAGCAGCCGGGGGAAGAGACGAGGGAATACTAACAGGAATGTTTCCAGAAATACTGCTCTCTGATTGGCTGGCAGAGACCCATCTTCGACGTTTAGGGTGTATAAAACTGCAGGTAGGCATGCTGAACTTAAACTTAACCACTGGAGAGAATCCTGGAAACCCCAACAACTTCCTCAAGGACACCTCCAACCTATTTAAAAACCCTGGAACTTGCTCAAGGGACCTTTACAACTTCCTCAAGGACCACCAACTAAATAATTAAGAAGTTCCTTAATAACCCCTGGAACCTCATTAAATAGTCTTGGCCTGCTTGAGTAACACTGGAAACTCCTCAAGGTCCCCTCGACCAAGTTAATAACAATAAAAAGGAGTACTAGAACTTCTCCAAAGTCCACCGGTATGAATTTAAGATTGCTCACTGATACCTACAACCTCCTTAAAAACTCTAGACCCTTTAAGTCTAAGAACATCCACAGTCACTGGAACCTTCTTAAGACTCGATAAAGGATGCCGAAAATCTCTTTAGAACCCACTTGTACCTGCTCAAGAGACTTGTGCAACTTCTTCAAGGACTGTCAACAAAATAATTAAGAATCTGTAGAACTGGACCTCCCTAAGGACACCAACCTCCTAAAGGATCCATAAAAACCTTCTTAATAATCCCTGGAACCTCATTAGGTATTCTAGACCTACTTAAGAAACTGGAAACCCCTCAAGCCCCCTTTAAAAACTTTAATACAACTGGAAGAAATCCTCTCCAAAGAACACTGAACCCTACTAGAGATTGATCGCTGATGCCTACAACAATCTTAAGAAGTCTAGATCTACTCAGCAAACTAATCAAGGTCCCTTAAAACATACTAAAAATCTGTAAGTAGCCTATACTTGATTAGGGAACACTGGGATATTCTCAAGATCCCTTAACCACCTTAACCATTCAAAGGAGTCCTGTAACCGCTCCAGGAAACCTCCTTAAGAATTCAGGCCTGCTCGAGGAACAATGGAAACCCCTCGGGGCCCCTTTAACCACTTTAATAACAACCAGAAGAAGCCTTGGAATATCTCCAAGGACCACTGGAAGCTACCTAAGATTGATCACTCATACCTGCGACCTCCTTAGAAGACTAGGCCTGCACAGAAACCACTGGAAACTCATCTAGGTTCATTCTACCTCTGTGATCACTGAAAAATGATCAACAAGTCCCAGAACCTCTTCAAGAACCACTGGAACCTACTAAAGATTGCTCAGTGATGCCTACAACTGCCTTAAGAAGTCTAGACCTGCTCAGAAACCACAGCAAACTCATCAAGGTCCATTCAATCTCATAAATGACCACTGGAAACTGATCCAAGAATCCTGTAAACTCTCCAGGGACCACTGGAGTCTCCTTAAGCATTCTAGACCTATTAAGGAAACACTGGAAACTAATCAAGGTCCTTTTAGTTGTCTTAACAACAACCGGAAGGAATCCTGGAACCTCAAGGACCACTTGAACCTACTTAAGTTTGGTCACTGATACCTACAATCTCCTAAAGAAATGTAGGCATCCAGGTCCCTTCCACCTCCATAATTATCACTGGAAAATAATCAAGTAGTCTTGGAAACTCTCCCAGGACCACTGAAGCCTCTTTAAGAATCAGTAAAGGATCTAAAAAAAAAAATGCTCATGGATTCTCGGGATCTCCTTAAGAACCTGAGAAAATTGACTTAAGGACAACTCAGAACTCCTCAAGGTCGCTGCAACCTCCTGCAGACCAAAGGTCCTTGAAAAGGGTCCAGGTATTCTTATGAAAGCAGTAGGAGCCTTGAAGTGGTTCCAGGGGGTTTTGAGGAGGTTTTGTTGTGTGTCTATGTGTGTGCATGTACGCTCCTGAAGGAAGTGACATCAGCAGGCTGTGTTCTCTGCTCCTCTTCATTTACCCGCCGCTCGCCTGTTCAGTATTTAAAAGCTCGGCTCATTTCACATTCATGAATACAACACGCTGTTGGCACACTGAGCGCGCTCTGAAACGCACAGCGACGCGTGCTCCTCCATCTCAGAACGTGTCATGTGTAAATCAGATGAAGCGGCGATGTGCGTGCACAATGTGGCTGCCTCTCTGGCAGAAGTAGCGGCAAGAAGAAGAAACTGAGCGGTGGTATGATGCAGCCACCTGTCGGGGTTCAGCCTCGCGATGCCTTCAGGGACACACAGTTTTGTTGTTGCCCATCAATCAAACTGGAGTCAGATGTTCCTGTTTCTTGGTTCAGTTTGTGGAATCTGTCAGTGGAGGCTGGATTAAAGGAGCAGACCAGAGTTTTTACAGACTGCTGTGTGTTTTTTACTGGCAGCAGAGTGACACCTGCACCACAGAAACTGCTCATTCGGCTCATTAAACCAGATTCTCATCAGGTACAAATAGATGCTCTGCCTGCATGATAACGAAGCAGTATCTTCATTCTTAATCTGATGAAGCTTATTTCCAGTGATCAGTTCTTTTGTCCACAAAATACCTGTCATATATTTGCCAGTATCTCAGTTTAATGTCTTAAATTTCAACCAATATTCAACCAAAGCTCCAAAATATTACGTAAAGCAAAGAAAAAAGTCAAATTATTACATCCAAGAAGAGGAAAGCTGGAAATATTTGGCTTAAAAATGCCTGAAACTAAAAACTGCCATCACAGTGCGATTTATAGCACACATGGGCAAAATACGGCCCGAGGGCCAGAATTGGCCCTCAAACAATCTTAATCTGGCCTATGCAGGAAAACAAAATAAGCCTCCAAAACTCATAAACAGCCAGCCTTTTGCAAGGGAATCTCAAGCTCGAATAACTGCATTGGTCTCTATTTAACTCAACTTCAAGTGGTGTATGTGGCGCGTATCTGACAACCGGCAAGATGTAGGATCATTTAAATGTTCATATTTAGGTGGATTTTCTTGCATGTTTGCAATATTTTCATTATAACCTGTAACCATGTAACCATCGATTCAGTTATCCAAAGTGTGGCTCTTTGCTTACTGTATCTAAGTCAGTATGAACCTCCGGAGAAAAATGTTGCCCATCTGATTCAGAGACTCAGTGGTTATAGCTTATGTGAAATGTTGACGTGAAATGACGCGTAAATCTTAAAATACTTTGAAACAGTGTGAGAAATGCCCCTAAAAGCAGCGAGCTAGGATTTAAAAGTTGGGTTTTGTGTTTGTTAAAGATACAAAAACAATTTCAAAGATTCAAACTGAATTTTTTCCATGTCTGACCTGAGAAGATGTGCAGAGAAAAATAGATAATATTTTATTTTTCTGTTGTTTTTCATTTTGGTGAGTCTTTCAGAAGCTTTTTTTTTTTTTTATCTTCAGCTCATCTGATTATGTAAAACACTTGAAGCTGATGTAAAGAAAGATGGTGTTGGTGTCCTTTGAACTCCTTCAGGCCTCCTTCAGCGTGTTTCTGAGGAGGAGAACATCCTCTAATGGACTCTGAGATAACAACAGGCTCTATTCACAACACACCTCCACATAAAAGCAACGCGGGCTGCTCTTGTCAGTCGTATCTGTAAATGGGATCACAGATTAGCATTGCAAAAGGAGGCGGCGGCCGGAGCGTCCATTGTGAGCGTTGTCCTGCCGTCGGAGGAGGCGGCGCCTCCAACAAAGACGAGGGCGAGAGGAAGGAGGCGGCGATAAACTGGTGTTAAACAGAAAACTCCAACACGCTCGCCTCTTTCACAACCCGACGCAATGACATTTACTTATCGGGCTAAACAGCCTTCCAGCTGACCTTTCTGCTGCTTTGAATGACATCTGGATATTCTGACGGAATAATCGGCGACAGTAGAAGCACTGATCTAAGAGTCAGATAGGGAGTCTTCGGACGTTTGACTGTGCACGGCTGACAAAGAGGCTGAAGGGCGAGCTGAGGAGGAGCAGGGCAGGAAGTCGTTCAGGGAAAATGTTTACTTCACTTTCAGCATGTAGAAAAGTGTTTACAGTGACTCCTCGAAGGTAGGATCACACCTCGAGTCTGAAGACTTTGAGCTCTTCTTCCAGCCCATAGGTCTTTGGACAGTATAAACCAGTAGAAATATACAGAGAAGAGCCCAAACCTTCAAGACTTTCCCAAAGATATAACCTATAAATATTTAGTTTTTGGTGAAGGAACCACTTGGCTTCAACCTCATCACATGACAATTAAAGACTTCATTAATGGATGAGTTCAAGCCTTTTCAAGCCTTTTTATGGATCTGTTGGTGGTGACTTTGAATTGATATTACTCTACAAGCCCCAAAACCTTCCTTTATGATGGACTTTGGATAAAGATATGAAACCTCTCTGAGAACTTTTGCTTTTAGAAGACCTCCTATGAAGATGGGGTTTGGTTGGTGCTCCATAAGCACTGAGTCTGCGAGAGAAAATTTAGATGATTTTACCAACAGTTCAGCTCATGTCTCATTTGTGGTCGGTCTTACCGGTGTAGACGAAACGTCCCGGTGCTCCTTTGCAGAACTGTTTGGACTTGTAGGACAGCGTAACCTCCACAACCCCAGGGATGTGGCGAGGGGGAGTCTGGACCCGGATGGCGTGAGGGGTGATCAGCTGGATCACGAGAGACACAGAAACAGGACAAACTGTTCAAGCTGCTGCTGGTTTGAAGGCTGTATTTAATCCAGCCCGGTGTCGTAGCAAAACTGTAAAATAATGTGTTTTTTTGGGTTCATGGACACAAATTTTTCGTGACAGTCAGCATGACTTTTAAACTTGTGAAACAGGAATGTGTCACCTATACTGTAGTCTTCTTCTAAACCTGAGCAGTTTCCAAATATACCTAATAATACAAATGAAGTGTAAAAATCTGTCCAGTGAGTGCACGGTGGTTTCCCGAGAAGGCGTTTGTTAACAAGTCGTTAAAAGAGACTACATAAGTTATCAGAACCATTAAATGTCATCACAGTAAACACAGGAACGTAGTGGTGGTGACGCTGCAGTCATGTGACTGTGGTATAGGATCCTTTTAGACTAACATTTTATTTTCAGCAATTGCATTTAGGCTTAAAGAAATCTTAAAAGCAGTGTAAATTTGTGATTATCTTGCTGAACTAAACAGGTATAAACTTTTATTTCCCACAGAGATTATTTTCTATGATGAACAGAAACTCTGCAAAAATCCCCCTGGCGTTTTGTCGAGAAACCGGGTCGATGCAGCCCTCTATAGGGTCCTTTAACTTTTCAATTTTATTCAGACATGTAGGAAAATCTTTTTCTAGACGTCTTCTCAGTGACCTGAAAAGAAGACTTTTCATCTTTTTAACCAAATCTCGGTCAAAGTGTGTTTTCAAAGAGATTTTGCTGAGTCGGTATTTTGGTCTGCATCACATGACAGGAGAAAAAAAAACAGTCATCAAATCCTCTGAAAAGAGTAAAAAAAACGGCTCCAAAGAGCTCATTTACACCGACCCTGCTACATACACCAAGAGCCTTATTATATTCTCACATGTTGGAGCATATTCTACTTAATCAATATGTTTTTATATTATTATAGTTTCTTAAACGAAACTAAAAATGATTGATTAACATATTTGCTTCTATAAATCCACCTCTGCATCAGAAACATCTGGTTTTCTTCTTCTGTTTTGTGCGTTCTTTGGTGATGATGTATTGTGAGCTTTTTATTATTTATATCTCAGCAGTTCTATCATCCATAATGCCCTCAGATTTCACTGTGTCTTCTGCAGAGCAAATATTTGGTTAGTCTAAGTTTTACTTTCACCCAAACCTCAAAACAACAGCTGACGTATGGAACAATAACCGAGGAGCATAACGAGAACCTGCAGCGGGAGATTCTTCTTTCTGTTAAAACTTTCTGTGTAAAAACACTTCGACTGTCTTCCTGCGATCTGGGTCAGCGTGCAGTCTGTGTTCAGAGGGATGCCGGGCTTTGGAGTCCGTCTGCTCGCCGCCAGACGACGCTGATCAAAGTGAGGAGCTCCGTCAGCGTGTGGAGGTGTATCTTCCCTCCTTCCCCGCCAGGTGTTCTGCTCTTCTGGACTCACTTCAATATTTCATGGTGCACCGTATGCGCAGCTCCTCCTGCAGCTCAGCTCGCACTGAATCTACATATTTTTGGGGACACGCAAACCTGCTGCAAACACAGATGCAGGTGTTTCTACGATACGAATGTGTGTGTGTGTGTGTGTGTGTGTGTGTGTGTGTGTCGATGAAGGTGTGTGAAAGATGAAGATGGAGAACATGATGTAGGGCTGGTGCAGCTGTTCTCGGAGTACAGGCTCTGTGCCAAAGTTATTTCTTCTGTGAAACGTCTGAACCAGTCACTGATTTCACCTGATAAATTTTACGTTATATTTGATAGGTAAGAAATAAGATTCCTCTCACCTCGCTCCAGACCAGCATAGTACCAAAGACGACCTGCAGGCCGTCGAAGAAGTTGTCTCCGATGAGGATGACGGTGGCTCCGCCGGTCGTCCAGCCTTCGCTCGGACTGATGGCTTTGATGCAGGGAGTGGCTGCTTCGGAAACACACAGCAACACGACAGCAACATGAGTGATGGTTAGGGTCACACAGAGGTAAAATAACATTACTTTGAACAGGTATGAGCTCATTTCAGGCCAACAGCTGTCGTAGTTTTGACTGATGTGAGAGTGCTAATGCAACGGCTAAAAATTTGTAATTTTAAGTGGATCTATCGTGATTATTCTTCGATGCCACCAGAGTAGCTTTGCACAATTCACATTTCAAATAGTCATTATTTATCCCAGGCTCCCTGCAAACTACAGCAGCCATCTGACACCGACCAAAGCAATCACAGGGAGGTTTTTGGTGCAGCACCCTCTTTGCGACCGATTTCACCCAGCGACAGCCAGCAACCTCCACCAAACACACGCCAACCACTTGGGGAATACAAGAGAGATTGCCAGGGTGTCGCCGGCCGCTCTCTAGGTCTAACATAATTCAGCCAAAACATGTTAAAGTTTAGCTACCATCTTAAACACTTCGGTTAAAATTTCCACCCATTTTTAACCATCAAACTGCATCAGTGTGGTTTCTTTCTGGAGAAATGCTCTTTGAAACTTGTGCTGCTCAAGTTAGGAAATTGTCCAAATTCGTCCTTTCTCACATGTAGCACACCGATTACAGATTCATACTGTGGAAACTTTACACTTCAGTACTTTAGAATAGCAGAAAGAGAAGATCTCTCCAAACCAAACATTTTGATGTGATATTTAAATGGTTATTTACATTTTTATCTGGGGAGGTTATGAAAAAGGCAACAAATCTTTAACAAAACCTAAAATCTTAACATTTCTTACATCCACAGAGAGCTTTCAGTCAGATTTCCCTGTACAGGCAGCCTGTTATTTCACCTCTAATACATGCAAAATGATTGGTTTTTCCGATGCCACAGAGATCAATAAGGTTCTCCACATAAACAGTGTCTCCGTGATGACTAGACTGGTGTCCGGACTGAGTCGAGTCGAGTCAGACAGGCAGACAGACACAAAGCAAGACGAGGCTCCGCAGCTTTACAACCTTTTCCCGGACCGCGAGCCGTTTTATTGGGAGGACGATCTGATATTCCAGTCAGAGCATGAATGAGTTCCTCATTGTTTATTATGTGATCATCTCATCTATAAAGCTGCATTCAAAGACTCTATTATACATCCCAGTTACAGTTTTCTCCATTATTATCAGTGGAGTAATGACTTTCTACTAGCAGTTACTGGCAGTACAAGCTCATGGAGAAAGCTCGAGAGTGATTTAGATGTACAACAGTGTGAAATATTTTCGTTTAAATTCTATTTATACATCTGCATGAAGACCCTGAAGTGAGCAAAAACATCCAGATTCTGCCGTGACCTGAAACTAAAAAACAGAAACCTCAGTATTGTTATTCGAGGATGATAAAATCAGCAATCATTTGGAAAAAAAACATCACAAAACAAGTTTAAGTTGCCTCCAGCTCTCGAAGACACAAACTTTGCAACCTGTCTTAAAGGGATGTAAACATTCGGTCCTATTGGGTTAAAATTCAGTGCAAATTTAAATGAAAATGTCTGTTTTACATGTTGTTGGCATTTTTAAGTAGCCTTTCTTCTACAGTTCATAATATTATTATTTAAAAATTCACCCAATGAAAAGTCTTTTACAGCCAGTCCCAATTTGATTTTAACTGAAAGACAATTACTGTAGATTTTATCTTATTTTAAGATGAAATAGCTTTTTTAAAGAAGCTGTATTTGTGGTCTCTTTTCAGAACCTATAGTGAGGTGACTCTAGAGACAAACCAGTTTCCATCATCTTAAATAACTCTCTTTCTGTCCATTTTTTTAGCCCTTTCAAGACCAGATTGTTTTTTAAGGCTGGATTACAGTGGATTCAAGAAACAAGTAATCTAGGTTGGAAATAAATGGTTTGTCTTTCTTAAAATAGATCAGGACCTTCCTAAATCAGGAGGAAATGGTGGTTTTGTTCTTTAGCTTCCAGCCAAATCTTTGGATGTTTCATGGACATGAGGAGGAAGATATTTTTTTAGGCTGCACACTTCAGGACCCTTGCTGCCCCCCCTATGGGGGGTTTCCAGATGAAAGAAAAGACTTGGCTCCCCAACCCCTGTAGCTGCTGCAGAGGGTCGAGGCTGTTTGCTGCTCTGAGGAGTGAATTGTCACCTCCTTATTAATTTCCCCCTTTTGTCACAGCAGTAAACAAACAGTCCAGTGGGTCTGAAGGGGGGTTGTGCTGGAAGGGGAAAGGGGGGGGGGTCGAATCAAATGAACAGAGCACAAAGACGAGGAGCAGGCGGTGGAAAGTTTTATCAAGGAGACGGGAGGCTGAGGGTTGGTGACAAAGGCAGGAGCAGATGTTGGGGCTTTTTATCGTCTCTGAAAACATCCCAGTCTGGATGAGATGAAAGGCCTCGAGCTTCCCTCCGTGGGCTGAGATACAGGACCGGCTGGTAAACAACGATCCCCTTTTGGCCCCTGCAGGACACCGTACAGTACGCACAGCATCCTCAGAGCGAAACACTTGTGTTCATGAATATTTAACTGCTGATTTGATAAAGTTTCCTTAATATCCCGAGACCTTTTCACAGGTTAGAAACAAGAACATCGCAGCCTGCTGATGGCACTGACAGATTAGTGTCAAGAAGCGTTTGTTTTAGATCTTTGGATGTGCCAGACAGGTGGGAACCGCCATACAGGACACCAGACTCAGTTAGAAAGTTTGGACACCCACAGGAGGGCAGCTGCTTTTTCTTTGATCAACTATCCTTATCTTGTCTGAAATGCCCTGAGTGTGATAAACACCACCCATCTGGTGCTGCAAGTAGGTTAAACCAAAAGAGACAATTACATCACCAGCTTCTGGAAAAGCCTCACACTTTTCAAAGTCGAAGGAAACTGCAGAGCCAGTCATCTGGGGGGAGGACACAGTGGATTTCTGAAGTCTGGTGGCAAATTGTTTTAGGAGTTTGTTCTTCTCTACTGTGTGTCTCAGAGGATTGATGTTTGGTTAAAAGGACTAAACTGGAAGTGTCTGGAAGTTCATGGAAAAGTATATTTATTTAAACTCCTTTTTTTGCTGCTAAGATGCCCTGTAAGACCCGACTGGTTCCAAGTAGGTTTAAACAAGTGAATGAACGAAATCTCTCCTGGAAAAGCCTCAAACTTTAAAACAAGTTGAGGGAAACTTCAGAGCAATGTGGTTTGGGAGGTGTCAGAAGGAGAATCTTTTTACATCTGACTGGTGGCAAATTGTTTAAGGAGTAAGAGGGGTATAGGAAAGCCAGTTCAGTCTATTTTCGAGTCACTGACTTAGTCACCTGATGCTTTCCAGTGCCCTGTATGGTAAGCCCCATGCATTTGGCATTCAAAGTACGTTATAATAAGTGGGGCAGTTACACCATCTCTCCTGGCAAAGCCTCACATCTTTAACAGTGTCAAGGGGAACAGCAAAGTGAGGTAGTTTGGTGTATGAGAAAGGAAACACACTGGCTCACTGGTTTGAAAAAAACTTTAGGGTTTGTGCCCTCTTGAAGAGCTAGACAAGCGAGGTTTGCCAAATAGGACACAGAAAAGTACATGAGGAGCTTTGGACAGTAATAGGAGGTTAATGGGAACCTGTTTAGTTTTATTTGAAGGTAACCTGGTGCTGAAAGAAAGACTACAAACCCCACCCACGTGGTGTTCCAAGTGGGTCAAAAAAATGCTACACTCTAGCAACGGCCTAAAACTTTAAGCTGCAAGAGGAAGTAAAAGAAAAATGTTTTTTGGATTTGTTATACCCGACTCAATATTATAAAATGCGTGTTTGTTGTTCCCTCCTCTTGGTGCCAGATGTATGAGCTTCCATAGTGTGCATATATGAAACATCTTTTACTGATTCTGTCCAGAAAACTTGCTACTGCTTTTGTTAAGCCCCTCCCTCCTGGCACTCCAAGTAGGTCGAATGAAGCGAGACCCTTATGTCATCGGTCCTCAAAGTGCCAAAGTCAGGCGGGAGGGTTTTATTAGAGTGGGGACAGGGCAAAGTGGCATTAAAGTTTACAACTTCAGAGGAAATGTTACCGCTGAGTTCCAGCTCTCAGAGTTGAGTTTCATTGTGTGAAGTTTATATGCGCATGATGCATTTTATTTGGTCGCTGTAGAAAGTGGAAGAACGGAGCGTTTGTTCGCCGTCTTCCCCCAAAGGAGCAGGACATCCAGCGGGAACAAAGTGTTTCATACAGGCCTGATGTTTCACCTTTTTAAACAACATGTTAGACGCTTGCAGTCCTCAACAAATATTAACTGAAGTAGTAAGATCAGATTAACCACTTAGTTGCCAAACATTTGCTGCTTTTCCTCTCCCCTTGTTCCTCAGAGCCAGACACCTGCAGCCTGCTGGAGAAACGGATCCCAAGCTCAGGTTTTCTGTGTTTGTTGTAATGAGTGCATGTCCATTACAGGACTGAACACAACTGAAGAAGAACCTACTAGACACAACTGTGACAACAGTCTTCCCTTTAATCTATAACAACATTCCAGAATCTTGCCTCTAAACTGTGAGAAGAATCTAGAATCTTCCTGCTGATCTGTGACTGTGACAACATTCTTGTCTTTGATCCAAAAGCTTGCTGTAAAGATGTTTTTTATTCCTATTTTTTATTGTGAAGACACAATAAAAAATATATTTTAGTTAAATTATGGGGGCTTGTTTTCTGCTGAGGACACGGCAACTCCAGTTTGTTACCATGTGATAAAAGTTTGCGATTCTATCTCAACAAAGTGATCAAATTTTTACCTTATATCAAGAATTTTGTACCTGGTGTCTCAATAATTCAATTTGGCTCCAGTGTTAAGATTTGGGCATTTTTGCAATCTAATTGACCAATGTCTTACCTTCAGAGGGGTCCAGGCGTCGGGCACGGCGGCCATGTTTGGAATTGTTGTGGACGAACATGTTGTCTGACACCGCCAGCACGTGACCATCCACGTTGACTGTAGTGGACACCACCACCTGTTGTAGACACAAACCTCAGGGTCACCTACAAACGCTTCATACTAGTCTTTTAGAACTTCTTGGTTGTAATTGGAAAAGTTCTTGCACAAAATATTGTTTCGTTGACAGGATTTCACTTATTTTGCTGGGGCTAATTAAAGATAACTGCTTGTCTGTGCGAGAGTTCGGGCTTATACCTGGAACCTCCTCATGTCTCTTGGGTTTCCTGCATTTTTCAAACAGTTCTGATTGCACTTGAGGAAGAACTTCAGGAAGAATCTGAAAGAAAAGCAGCAAAAAAAAGATAAGGTAGATTAGTTTTATAACTGCTGCTCCAATGTCCCAAACTCAGTGAACCAAAAGCATCAAATTCATAGAGATGGTACAAACACAGTTTGAGAATCAGTTTGACTCTACAGGACGCTCATTTACATCAGAGGAAGTTTCACCAGCATGGATCCAAATGAAATTATGCGGTTATATAAACTGTTAAACTGCGTGAAGAAACTAAAAACATACACACATCACCAACACTGATTTTTTTTAAATTCAAAAACACACATTAGTTAAATTATCAAAACAGGTTTCCTACATCTTATTTTGAAAGGCAAATGTTTGAAAGGACATAGCCATGCTTCTCTCAGGTCTAAATGTGAATACCAATAAAGTGTTTCTGTTTCTTCGTGTCAGGTCACATATCGCCTCTTTATCTCGGCAGCAGATGAAATTATCATTCTGCAGCGGCGTCTTGATAAAGGCAGTCGACACTTCCTGCAGACTTATGGCGTCTCATTAGGGGCCGCCTTTTGATTTTCCCTCCTGCACGTCCGATCTCTCGCTCGCTGCGCGTTGATTTACGGCGATTTTTACGGCAGCAGAGGAGTATTGATTGGGAATGGATATCAATGAGGATGGGTGGTAATAACCAGCAGCTTTGGAGGAGGATAGTGAGGGGGGAGGGTGGGTCAGAATGGATTGCCACCTTAATGCATTTCCCACTGCCTTGTAATCTGTGCACATCCATCTCTCGGACCATAAGCCCCCCCCTCTTGTTCTGATGGTGCGCTTCCTTTTTAATTGCCACATTATCACAATAATAATCCGGGCAGTTAACAAGCGGCAAGGTCGCAGACAGACATGTCACATTAACCAGGGGATAACCTCGGCAGAATACCCACACCCCATCTTTTTCTACCTCCTCCTCCTTATTCTGCTGCTTCAGCAAGGCATGCTGGGAGTGCACGAGGAGGAGGCTGGGTGCGGATATAGATGGGGGCTCTGTGAGGTCGGCATCGATTTCCACCTTAATAAGACAGTAACAATATCTTTAAAAACACACAGTGGGAGCTCAGCCTGTTTCACTTTGGGATCTATTTTCTGTGCAGTCTGGCAGCGTTTTTACAGTTTTGACCAAAAATGCCATTAATTTAACCATTAATGATTAAACTAAGATATATTTGATAACATTTTATCAATGGATGGATGCTATAGGTTGTTTGTACTTGCAGTTTTCAATTGAGGCTGAAATTAAAGGCTTAACCCTTGATTCTAAGTGTTTAATCTGTAAACACTCTTAAAATTGACCCAATTTTATTAAAAGCTTTCTGTTTTTTATATCTTAAAATGGTCTTCATGGGGATTTCTTGCCTCTCATTTGGTTCAAAGATACAGCAATGCAGCAGCTCTTCTACACAAAAACTGCAAAACACTTCATATTGTGACAGTGCACCATGACAACAGAGACATCTAACATACATAACTGAACAAGAACACAAGAATGAGTAGAAATCACACAGAGACGAACTCACATATAAACTGCAGTGGCTTCATTTAGTCATACCCAGTGTTAGTGGGGAAGCTTAGTGCACCATAACAGCACATAATAACACAATATTCCAACATAAACTTTGATCACTAAAGCACATAAACATTAACCCCAGTTCATTTTTTAAATTTCTACTTGTGTTCAAAAACCATGCAAAAATATGCAAGGCATTTATGCATCATTAGTGTTTGTTACGTATCAGATTTTTATAAATAAATAGGTTGTGTACTCCCTTAAACGTGCTTTAAAAATGCTTTTAAAATGAAGAGTTTTTTTAAACGGATATATTATGAGTTCCTTGGATCAAGCTGGTTGCTGTATGTCACATAAACGGTAGTGATGTCATTTGCATGCATTCGGGTAGATAAAGACATTTGAAAGCTTCTTGATTGGATTTAATATCCGTTCACCATCGAAATCACATATTTTCCTCATATGTATTATTGATGACACTAGATTTCACACACAAATGCAATTTTTGTTAAAAAAAAGAAAACCAAAACAAATCTGTTTCCTCTTCTTGTAAAGATATTTATGCATGTGTGGTAGAATGATTTCCATTTTTTCTGTATGGGGGACGACATCCTTTACTTCATAAGACAGCTGCTTAAGAGAAGAACAAATGAATCCAGTGTCTCACACTCCTGCAAACTGTCCAACATGGAAAAATATATTTAAATGCAATGTTCTGGCTCGAGATCCATCAGGAAGTGGCTGCAGTCCTACAGCCAATCACATTCCCCAGGTGCTATCCAAGGTATGAATAACAAACGTAATTTTAGTACATAAAATAAATAAGGCCAGAAATATAAACACTTTATACAGAAACATCCAAATGTTTTCCCCAAAATTTAAGGGTACATTTGGGTGAACCGAGCCTTTAAAGAGACACGGTGAGCAGGGAGAGGGAGGCAGCGAGATGGGCGGTGTGTGTGTGTGTGTGTGTGTGTGTGTGTGGAGTGTGTATCGACTGAAAGCTGATCTGCTGCTCTGGAGGCTCTAATGCCCTTTATGGCAGTGAACAGAATAATATGGAGCTCCATTCAGATGATACTGAGTCCTTCAGAGAGCTGATATGGATCGATACGGATTGAATTAAAACGCAGCTGGAGACAAGACCAGGGGCTCACAGACACACACACACAGATGCATACACACTACAACACTCAGCCCATATACACAATGGAATACTCACAGTCATACAGTATATACTGTATACACACAGCAACAATATTCCAATACAGGCCCATCTATTTTCAACCACACTGCCACTTAAAGCATACACACGCCTTTTTTTTATCTGTATATGTAGATATACTGCATGCACTGTTTTTTAAATTAATTTATTTGTGCAAAAATAGAACAAAGAAAACAATCCAAATAAAAATGTAGAAGACACCGATTGTCGTGCATTTCTGTCGACTACAGAAATCAACCAGGACTCCAGAGGGTGAGCATACACCGAACAGCCACAACCTTTGGGTCCTGGCACTCATGTTGATCTTAGTTTGACATGTACCACCAAACTGCAGCGGCCTCCACCAGCGAAACGATGCGCCCCACCACATCGCAAACAGGAGGGGGAAAAGAGCCAGAGGTGGCGATCCTGCCTCCAAACTTCCCAGATCCCAAACCGAACAAGTCCGATCCACGGAGGTGGACCTACACATTATTAGACGGGTGGTTTTAACACTGTGACTGACCCCTAATCAGCCTCTTCAGCCTTTTAGTTGCAGTGCAGAATCCACCAGATTCACCAAGTGATACGGTCATTTTGAGACAGCTCTGATCAAGTGACACCTGAGAGGGTCTGCTGTTTGTTGTGTCCACAGATGTGGAAAATTCAGGTCGTTCTCGTTACCAGGAAGTCACATAATCCTGTGTAATCCTGGCATGTGTCGTTACTCACAAGGTGTCCTTTGGCGGTGGCACTAAAAGCTACTTGGTCATGTTTGAGGCACCGACAACAACGGCGGCCTGTGATGCACCAGGTTATGGCAGTAGTGCAACAGAGCTGTCACTCCCATCCCATCATTTTTAAACAGTAAGGTGTGAAGGGGTGTATGTTTACCCCAACCATGATCTTTTCCTAAATCTAACAAATTTTTAGCGCTTAAGCCTAAGAAGCTTTAAATGCCTAAACCTGACCAGCAAGTGAAAGCAAAAGTAGAAAGTGAGTAAAACTGATCATAAAGGTTGAAACAGGACAAGAGTCACGGTCCTCAGGCTAATAAATCTAAGACTTATGACTACGTGGGTCTCTAAATCAGGGCCATTAGCTCTCAGTTGACACTAGTTTTGCAGACTATGTGGAAGGTACAACATCAAAAAACACCGTATGTTCAATGGAGGCATCATCAGAAAAAGCAGATGTGTCGCCCTGCAATGAGAACACATTAGGACAATTATTATGTTTGAGGGGAGTGTTACTTAACAAAGTCACTGAGAAACCTCGTGCTTCTTGTTGTCGTCTTCTCCGAGTTTAACCAGCCAGCCTGAAGCTCGGCGCAGCAGCTTTTCCAAGCTGTGGATAAGTATAGCCCTGAAAGACGTCCTACAGGAGCAGTTCCTGCAGTCATAACCCACATGAAGGTGCTTAAACTGACCCCGAGTTCCTACAGTAGAAAACAGCCTGTTGTTAAATGCTTCCTGATTGGACACTGCGGCAGTTAACCAGGTTGATACTCCCAGTACTCGAGTATTATAACCTGGCATGGAGACCCTCAAGGGATTAGAACTGCAGCAGTTTTTGTCTGGATTGTTTCCTTTTTTTTTCACTGCAATCAGATTAAAGTCTGACTATCAGGACGACAGCAAATTCTCCAGGCGAGAGGACGAGGAGGAGGAGACGGTGAAGGAGCACAGCACATCTCCTCATTGAAAACTTATTAAAACACAATAAATAATGAAGCGAAGCATGCAGGCGGAGCTCCGTCATTAGCTCACCCGGCTCCTTCTTCTCCTCCTTCTTCTCTGGCTCTTAAAAAGGAGATAAAGATAATGAGAGAGACGGAGTCTGCCAGTGTAAGCTGTCACCTCATTACACCGACCGACAATCAATTACAGCAGGACGGAGAGCGGAGCGTAATGCAGCTCTGAAATCAGTGCTGTCCTTCAGGAGAACACGCTGCAGAGCCTAGCAGGCATCGTGGAGGGAATACTACTCATTGCTGCACAGCAGTTATGTTCAGCATCCCTTCAACATGATGTTAAAGTCAAAAAATATCTGCCCTCTCCAAGAAATTAAAAGAAGACCACAAACAATGAGATAAACTACCTCGATTTCATCACCTGGTTGGAGCTATCACAGAGTGCTACTGGGAACATAAAACACCATCCACCCTTCAAAAGCCAAACAGCTCCAAGGAACCAGTGGTGTCTATGTGTGGTGTGATAGGAAATACTATCACACCAAATACAACACACTGGAAAGGCAACACAAATTCTCCTTTGGTTAAACAGACCAATGTCAAGTGGACGGGAGAGTAATAATAAAAAAATGTTGTTTTGTTCCCCACCCACCTGCTGTTTGAACCTTCTGTTTGGGAGGAGCAGCGAATCAAAAGAAAGTTGGCTTAAAAGGAGGACATTCTGATTCTTTATTTCCTCTGAAGTTGTTCTGTATCCATTTATGGCACTTTTTTCTCACTTTGTGTTCTTTTTGCATCTTTTTGTGGTTGTTTATTGTCTCTTTGAAATCAGTTTGTGTCCTTTGGGTCTCTGAAGTCATTTTAGGTTCTGTTTGACCTTTTGTCTTTCTTTACAGTCATTTTATGTCTCTTTGCAGTTGTTTTGTGTCTCTTTGTGGTTTTTTTCTCTCTGAAGTAATTTTGTGTTTTTCAGTGTAATTTTGTGAGTCTTTTGTTGTTTTATATCTCTTTACAGTCCTTTTATCTCTCTTTGCAGTCTTTGTAGTTTTGTCTCTCTTTGAAATTGTTCTGTGTCTCCTTACTTGAATTTATGATTTGCTTCCATTTCTAGTCATTTCTATTCCTCTGTTTTGTTTCTAATTGCTGTTGTCTCGTCTCTTTGAAGCCATTATTCAGTGTAGTAGTGTTAATTTGTGTCTCTTCTGAGTTGTTTTTGTTTTTGCTGTCTTATTTGTCTCTTTGTGGTAGTTTTTGATTATATGAAACCATTTTGTTGTTCTCTACTTTTGTTTTGAGTATATTTGATGTCTTTTTTGTCTCTCTTTGCAAACCTTTTGTGTCTCTCTAAGGTGTTTTTGTGTCTGTAGTTTTCTTCTCCCTGTGAAGATTATTATTTTCTTCTCTTTCTCGTTACTTTCAGTTTCTTTTACATTGCTTTGTGTTTATTTGCGGTAGTAATTTCGTGTTTCAAGTCTTCCAGTTTGTTTTTTTGAGATTCTTTTGTTTCTCTTTGCAGCCACTTTTTGTTTCTGTACATCCTTCTGTGTCTCTTTGTGGTTGTTTTTGTCACTTTGAAGCCATTTTGCGGTTATCTGCAGTTTTTTTGATGATATTCAAAGTTGTTTTATCTCCCTTTACAGCCATTTTGTGTCTCTTTTTGTCCTTGTATGTTTTTCTCTCTTTTACATTTATTATTTGCTTCTCTTTCTGGTCGTTTTCAGTTTCCTTTTCAGTGGTTTGTGATTATTTGTAGTAATTTTGCATCATCCTGCATCTTTTTGGGGACACACATTCCTGTTTATGTGAATGGGAGCTATAGCAACATTTCTCTAAGTGGCCGGTGGCTGCAGAGGCCTTTAGTTCTGAATGGAAGAAGGAACATGACCACAGTTGGTGTAATTGTTCCAGCGGAGCGCCTTTAAAGCTAATTTAGCTCACATCGGGGGTGGGGGGGTGTCGGTCTGACTTCAGCGTTTCTGCTGGCCACTCTAGATGATGTCAACCCTGACCACACCCAGTGCACTATGGGAAGCAATTATGTCAGGCTCAGATTACAAGGCCCTGATGAACACACACACAGTTCATAAGAACACACATACACACACTTTGAGGGCTGAGGGAGGATGCTCACACACACACACACACACACACACCGCCCTCCCTGGAGTCTCTCACTTATTACGTTAGGCAAGAAAGAAAAAGAAGCAGAAAAAAATCAATATTTCAGCAGGAGTATTTTTAAAAGCTGCCGTGCTGCTGATCCTCCAGCCGCCGCCGCCACCGCTGCTGCCCGCCCTCACAGTTTGATGCTCTCTGTGAGAAGCCGCCACACCGCCCGCCACTGCAGGTTTACCACCTGACCGCCCGGCGAGTCTGGGCCAGCACGCGGCTGCCTTCGCCACCAGCGCCACCTCATCTTACGGGTGACAAAACTGAAACGAAGCACAAAGCCAAGCGTGGCGAGCCGGGGCTGCCGGCGAGCTAACAGCAATCCGTCCTGGTTAACCCGCTAACCGCCTCGCCGTCACATCTCATTTGTTTGCAGCTAACGAACAAACCGTGGAGGATCTGCAGCTGAGAAACAAAAGCGAGAAAATAAAAATAAAACAACAACAACAAGCTGGCAGGCAGTTTGAGCTACAAAAACATCAGAAGGAGAAGAAGAAGAAGGGTTGCCTCATTAGAAGGTCGAGTAAAGTCTAATATTGACTCTGCCGTGTTGTTGAAACGCCCTCTTCAAATAATTACTGAGGAATTCAGATGATGCTCCTCTGCAGCTAATTAGGATATGAAACAAGAGCAGCTTCATGCCCATTACCATTACATGATGATTCACTGGCCTCAGCACCAGCCTCTATGTGTGTGTGCGTGCGTGTGTGTCTTCGCTTTTGTCTGGCCTTATTACAGCACATGAGCGAGCTGCGTCTGTGTGTGTGTGTGTGTGTGTGTGTGTGGATGAGGGCCCTCCTTGGCTCTGCTACATGCCATCAATAATTCACAAGCCAAGATGGCAATTACAGGACCATGTACAATCAAACTAAATATTTGATGAGGCACTAAAACAGTCCCTGGAACAGATCTGCCTCTGTCTCACACACACACACACACACACACACACACACACAGCCTCTCTACTGTCTATTGTCACAACACATTAGGTCCTCGGTCCCTTAGTCCCCAGACTTTGTCTTGACGCGCAAAAGCAGTTTATTCTGCTAAAAGAGCCTCGCGCAATTCATTTGTTCCGTCTGAAATATTGAGTACCGCCATTATGCATTCTGGGAGGCAGCAGCGGTGGATCGTCATCTGACCACCCCCTCTTTTTTTTTTTTTTTTTTCAAATTAAACAGCCGTATG
>VUQI01002259.1:11120-23779 GCA_015106735.1 Paratilapia polleni | reverse complement strand
TACAGACATTTCTCATCACAGCTCTTTTACCTAATGTTGGTGAAGACCAAACTGTTTACTTTATTTATCCAATAAAGATATATACATATATTTACAACTTTTAAATCTGTGCACAAACAAATGTTGTCACGTGCAAATTTACAAAAAAGTCCCTGTATAAAGCTCTTTTATACCTGAACCAAGCCTGAGCTGTGTATTTCACAATAAACCAGACAATCAGACCAAATAAAACAGCGACCAAATTATACAACCTACCTGCTTTTTATCAAAGGAAAACTTTGTCCGTAAGCAGAGCTGTTCCACCTAATTATCATTAAGTTGTTTTTGATAGCAAAATTGCACCATATTGGAAGCATATACTTAACAGCTGTTGTAGGCCTGAACTGCAGGAAGAAAACATAACAAAATTATCTAAAATAATCAATTATAAGATTACCAAAAATACAGCCTGATTTACCAAGAATATACAAACAAGGCTGAATTAGTAACAGGAAAAGAGATTCAATACTCATCTAAGCAGCAATCGGCAAATTATACACACAAACCCAGCAGTTACTCCTCACACACTGTTTATAACATAAACAGGAAAAAAGTTTTTACAACCGTTTTATTTAAATGCTTTTAAAGAACCTCACTCTTTTATACAGAGAGAGATTCTAAACCTCCACACATTCAGTGTTTTAGTCTGTGTCCATCCTCAATGTCACTCAATTCGAAACAAAAAGAAGGTAGATGAGTTAGAAAGTACGGGGCCTTCCAGACAGTGAGAACACAACTGAATGCAATCATATTAGTACAAAAGCTTTGCATATGTGGAAGTTTCAGTGTCTGTCTTGGCCTCTTTTGCCATTTTATTTCAGTAAAAAGCTGTCTAATGACTAAGACTGCAGTGTCTGCTGTATCACGACCTGGACAGTGAGTCAGCACCCTGACCCTGCTTCGCTCCACACACACAAACACAGGGAAGGATTTAGCATATGATGCAGACAAACATTCATATTCCTGACACAAACAAACACCCCTCCTTCCCTCCCTAACCTCTTTCTCTCTCTCTCTCTCTCTAATACTGCGAGCACAAGTATTGCTGCGTCGTGACTGGGGGCGATGTGTTCCTCTTAATATGCACAGACGACTGTCTGAGGATCACACTGGCATGCTGGCATACATAGACAAAGATTTGCCCCTCTTTTTTACCAATACAGATTCTTTTTGAGTGTCTGACACAGTGAGAGACTATCCACTCCATGCAGTATGGAGCAGCATGTTCTCTTGCTGTGCTGTAGGGTGAGCCTACATTACCCAGAAATCTGCTGTCTGTTATGTATCCATGTCACTTCCTGCTCAACAGTTTCTGTTACACATTCCTAAACAACATCACAGTCAAGAGGATGCTGCTCATTGGCCTAAAAGTCTGGAAATCCCCCTTGTTCTACCCCCAAAGCTCTCTCTCTAAAACACATTCACATACACTTAGTCTTGTCCCTTGAGCAGACACACGACCCCATGAAATTGTAGGTTAGTAGAAAAGAATACAAAGTCCTGAAGTGTCTACCAGTCAGTGCTGCAGTCCTCTCAGAGCTACTCTACAGCACTTTTCTGGCTGTTTCTGGTTCAGTTTGGCCTTGCTACAAATGACTTCTTATTTGTTGTGGCTACCACTCACTGAGCATAAGCTGTGAATGTCTGAGAACAGGGAAGTACTATTTTTTGCCACATGCTCTTCAACCATTACAAATTTTCCCATTCCTCATTCATTTTGCTGTAAACAGGATGTGTTCTCAGTGCCCCCCTTGACTCCACCCCAACCATCCCCTCAACCCTATGTCATATGACTCTCAATGACACCACTCTATGAACTTAAGACACAACTGTATTCAATAACACCTCGGAGACAGAGAACTAACTTGATTTCACAGACAAGTAGAGACACTGGCATGGAAAAAAACAAAACAAAACTACACACCAGCCCAGTAGATGTTATTAACTGCACGCACACACACACACACACATTTGTGCATAAAAATACAAGCACATACCCATGCACACACTCTTTTCAGTCACAACATGAGTGGAGCACATAGTGGCTTAGCAAACACAGCTAGCCAAGCTTATAATAAAGAGACACACACACTCATGTACAATCTCATACTACATTCAGACATCTATGTTTTCACTCATACACACACACAGAGAAACGCAACACTCACATCCTCCCACCCGGCACATGTGGACAGGCACGGCCAGGCCCTCAGTCTAGACAAGAGGCAGAGGAGAAGAAGAAGAGGAGAGGAGACAGAGGCACAGGGGAAGGGTGTAGAAGAAGAAGAAGAAGAGAGGTACTGGATGTACTTACCCCGTTTCTGGAGCCATCCCTCTCTAACGATGGTGACATCGCTCATGGTTCCTTCACGCCGAGTCTGATGCCGCTACACGCCTGCTCCACTGAGAGAGAGAGAGGGAGGAGGGGAGGAGAGGAGGAGAGAAAGAGAGGGAGAGGAGGAGAGGAGGGGGGCCGGCTCTCCCAGCCTCCGCGTCACTCTCCCTCCCTTCCTTTCCCGTTCACCCTCTCGTTCGTGCAGCCTCTCTCTCAGACACACACACAAACACGCGGTGTGTATGTATATGTGTGTGTGTCGGTTTGCTTCCTGTTGTGGCTTATCTCCCTGGCTCCCTCCCTACTTCTTCTTCTTCTTCTTCTTCTTCTCCCCCTCCTCCTCCACCTCCACCTCCTCCTCTCTCGTTCCCTCTCCAGACCTTCCTCCTCACCAGTGGTGACTCAGCCTGGAAGGAAATGAAAGAAGAAAAAAAAAATAATACAGAAAAAAGTAGAAATGGATTTATTTTTCCTCCTCTCTTGCTGTCCCCTCTTCCCCTCATAAGCCCTTTCACAATATCTGACAAGACAAACAACTAGTTATTGAGAGGACTGCTTCCTCTGTTCTCTCTCCACCCAATCATACACCCAGTTCCTCTTTTTATCGCACTCTCTATGATAAACAGGATGAATTATTGCAGAGCTCTCGATGAAGCAAAAAACTGACACCGATTGCCACACCAAAATCTCAGACATTTCTGTTCTGGGTAGCAGGTTGTGCTCCATACAAAAGCTAGTCTACTATTCTGCTTTCAATGTATTTCTGAATGTCAAATTATTTTGTCAATGTGTATGTGTGTGTGGGCTGATTTGTCCGTATGTGGGAGGTGGGAGAGCATCTCAGGACTGTGGAGTAGGGCTCAGTTATAAATAGCAACAACGGCAGTTAGGGATGCTCTCACGCTCTCTTTCTCTCTGCAAATCTCTGCACCTCTCCGTCGTCTCACTCCTGCTCTCCCTCCCCTCTCTCTGTCTCTCTGCATAGCTGCCGCGTTCACCTCAGATGCACCCTACTACACTGTATTACAAAACCCGCAACAACACTACGCTGCTCAGCTTGAATGAGGATCAGCACCATGGGGGCTAGGCTAGTAGTCAAGGCTATATAGCTGGAAATCAGTATTCAGATCAGCTACTGTCTGCAATGCTGCAGACACTTGTAGGGTCTGCAGCGTCAGAGCAAAAGCTGGAATAGACCCACAGATGCACACACCCTAGTAGGTGACACAGAGCTTTTTTTTTCTTCTTTTTTTTTTTATTTTGAGGCAGTAGAGTCGTGACCAGTCAGGCACCAAATGAGCAAATGCAGACTAGTTTAACACATTTAAGGTAATGGTTGCCACAAGGCTCAACTTAGAAATTCATATCATCTACAGTAGGATATCTGTCACACATTTCAATATTTCGCCCCTCTCATATGCCTAAATGTCAAAATGATTACTCCACTGAATAATGCGAAGATGATGCATGGATTTTTTTCTCACCTCAGCCTTGGCAGAAACTTTTTAGTAACCCCAGACTGAGGAGAGGGTGATCCACTCATAACAAATTGTCACTGGGAAAAAAGAATTGGTTAATTTGACTACAATTATTCATAGAAATAACACAAACACTGACAACCATACAAGTACCAAGTTTGTTGCTTTTTTTAAGTTTTGTATGATTGAAAATTGAGTATTTTTGGACCAGTAATTAGACAGAACCTCTTTTTTGGGGGCCTTTGGTTTTGGGAGATTGTAACTGCTGTTTTGCACTGGTATTTTTAAACTAAATGTTTAATCGCAAAAATGAATTATGAGAAAAGTTAATAATGTAAATCTTTTTTTTTTTTTTTTGCACCCTTAGCAGCACCTAAAATTACCTTCTTGGATTTATGCATGTTTTCATATTTTACAACCTAAATACAATGGTCATAATTAGCCATGTGAGCAACTAATCAACTGGACGAATTAACACTGCTGCACTCACTGAACGGAAACACTAATAATTCATCTAATTATTCATATTTTATTAATGTACAACGCCAGCTAACTGCTGGTTTTAAGATTTTAGGCAGCCATCCGCCACGGCTGCTGCCCTTGCAGGTTGCAGCAACCACTTCACTCTCTGTGACGATAAGTTGCAAACAAGCAAGGTTGAAAGTAAACATGACGCATCATGACTCTGAAAGTACTTGGATCTAAAAAATGAGCAGCTGTGTCAGAGTAAACTGGCATATAACCACACGACCGGAGTAATGTGTAACCATGTTCTACACAGGTGCGTGGACATTAACCTGCAAGAAAAAAAGCTACTTGTGCTAACACTGCTAACATCAGCCACACTCGACAATGTGACACATAAAAAAGTAAATGGTAATGGTAAATGGACTGGTACTTATATAGCGCTTTTCTACTCAGTTTCTGTGTACTCAAAGCGCTTTAACTACATGCCACATTCACCCAGTCACACATACATTCATACAGCACTTTTATCTACACTTAAGTGCTTACTAACATTCATACACACACTCACACTCCGATGAATGCATCGGGGGCAACGTGGGGTTCAGTATCTTGCCCAAGGATACTTCGGCATGCAGACTAGGGGAGCCAGGAATCGAACCA
Source organism: Paratilapia polleni (assembly GCA_015106735.1). Classification (NCBI taxonomy): domain Eukaryota; kingdom Metazoa; phylum Chordata; class Actinopteri; order Cichliformes; family Cichlidae; genus Paratilapia; species Paratilapia polleni. Next base: position 18,799 of record VUQI01002259.1, on the reverse strand, counting down.
CTGACCTTCCGATTAGTAGACGACTCGCTCTACCTCCTGAGCCACAGCCGCCCATAAAAGTGCCATGCATTTCACCACCATTTCATTTAAATCACTACACTATGGAGCCATATAGCTCAATAAAATAAAAATTTAAAAATTTAAAAATTGCTTATTCCGATAGTTTCTCAATTATATAAAAAAATGTACCAATTTTAAACTATTGTTTCTAGAGAAAACAAGTAATTTTAAGACCACTGTTAATCTTTTAAAAAGTTGTTTTTTTGTTCAATAAAGAGAGAGAGTTCTTCAAATCCAGCTCATATTTGTGAAACTGAGGTATAAAGACTATTATAATGGCACTACTTTAGAAAGAAAAAAAACAAAAAACAAATGCCTTTCAGCCCCAGTAATTACATCCAAAGGGATCAAATTCTTTTTATAGACACTATACAATTCTGGATTAAGCTTTAACACTGCAGTGTTATTCAATAAAGCTTTGGTTAGCTTCAACCTTAATCTGCATGAGCATAGCCCGGATTGCACTAAGTGGAGGAGAGGAGAGGAGAGGAGAGGAGAGGAATGTCCAGACAGTGGCAACCCCTTGTCACCAGGGCGGCTGTTGCTATGGTGACATGTACTGCCATGATGAACCAACCATGCCAGGGGAAGCACCTGCCAGATGACATTTATTTTATGCTATTTCATTTCAGAGGCAACAATAAGGACAAAAAAGATAAGGAAGGAGAGGCAGTAAGAAAAGAAACACAGACTCAGAGGAGACAAAGACATGGACAGGGAGTGATGGGGCAATATTGAAAGAATAATATGTATTATGTAACAGCAGACTCCTGCTTTGATTGTTTCAATGTTGTTTCTCAGAAGTGATGTTCCGACTATAATTTTGGCATAGTGTACCCAAGAGCCTCAGCTGCCACTCCTTTAGAAAATAATGTGTGTACAAAATTACAAATTAACTTACTATTTACTATGCTAAAACAGTACATGACATTTTTTCAGTCGATAGTATTCCAAATGCATACTATTACCAGGGGAATATTACAGTATGCAAGCACTACATTGCCATGCATATCCCACAATGCAGTGCAGGAGTGACATTGTTGGACAAGGCAAGATCTAACGTCAGTAAACTAAGTGTTTAAATATAAAAGTTTTCACTTTGTTGGGTATAATTGTTTTTTTTTAATCCAACGCATTTGTGAGAAAGTGACTTACTTATCTAAGACAAGCGAAGAAGTGCATCTGAAAAGATAGATAATACTGAAATTTACTCAAAACTATGTTGAACCATGGTACACGGTGCATAGTATGTGATTTCGGATGCAATGAATTAAAGTCCTTCTAGAAGGAAGTCTCATCAATTGGCAGCCATCTTGTTAACACCTCCCGGCACATATTTGGGAAGTTATTTTAAAGTATTACCCAAATCAACTTTAATGTCAATTGTCACAGGGACATATAAACTGCATCTTTAGAATCACCAGTAAGATCTGCCCCAAAATAAGGCTTTAAAAACTTTTTTCCACCAGAATTATACTTCTTTCAGAGAGATTATATTAAAGATTGAGTGCTATACCTTTCTCTTATAACAGAACTACAGGATAGTTGATAAATTCACCCACAATTCACTCAATTCTGAATTGACAATTTCACTTTCATCACAATTTCTGATGAAAGTAATTTGATTTCAGCATTTTATAAACTTGCTTTTGTTTTAACTTTAAACTGGGACACTAACGCTGATTCAAGCCATAGAAGTAATCAAGCTGTGAGTCTTTGTTTATGGGAAACATGAATGAGACTTTTGCTTGCAGAACCAGGGAGGAAACAAAGGTTCCTCCCACTTTGCAACTCCACAAAAAAAATAGTAACTGGACACACACTAATATAAACAAAGACAGTTCTGACACAACTTAAGCTATACCTACGTTGCTCAAATCATCACTCTTGTCTTCTAATATTACAGGGGTAAAAAATATAGAGGCAACACCAAATCCTTATCCACAAGTCTGGCTCAAACTATTTGCTCTTTCTCATATTTTTTAAAAGAGCATACATCAGAGGTTCATGTTTTATACACCAGCAACTTCCAAACACTGTTGGAAAGAATGCTTAACTTTTTTTTGGTAACATACTTATAAGCATACCTGCCAACTGTTTTTTCCCAGATTCTCCCATATTTTAAGACTGTCTCCTGGCAACCTACTGTAATTTGCATGACCTTCAAACTATTCTGAAAAACTGGAATACTTGCATCATTAAGTTTTGTTTGTTCGTCTTATGTTACCCAAGTTGCCAGATTGTCTATGAAATGCAGTCGTCATCTGCATTCCACACATTACATAGAATTTCAACCATCTGTCAGTAAAACCTGGCAACCCACAACCCAATGCAAGGGGTTTGTGCACCAAGTCTCTGAACAGGCAGGCAGACCGGTTGGTTGCTGAATGAATTAGCTGCTATCTTAGCTGTCATTTCACCATTTATCTCTCCTGATTCTGAAGACACTGTAAAGAGCGAGGCTTTACAAATACACAAAAATAAACAATCGTGAGTCGAGGCATATATACTACTCTTCAGATGTGTGTAACAGAGAACTACTGACTTCAATATAGTTGAAAAGAGAGTTTCCGTAATCAGTAACTCATAACTGAAACGTTAAAAACACAAGCAACACCTCTTTCCAACTGTAGAAAACAATATTCATCAAAAACCGCCTACAAAGTACAGCACTGGAAAAACTGAGACACTACCAAAATAATTTACACAGTATAGTAGCGATGAACTGATCAGATATTTGAATCAGATATCGGTCCAATCCTGAGTCAGGAAGCTGCACTGAATATTGGTGACAATGTGCCGATCTATGGGGACAGTGCTCAGTGCTCAGTGTCTAGTTTGCCATGCAGCAGCAGTAGCTAGCTGGATAGCTAACGTAGCTTGCAGGAAACTAACAGCAAAGAAACAGCGGTTTGGAGGTATTTCATGCCTGCTACATCAACAAATTTTCTTTGTCTGTTTGCAAAGATTTTTTACTTTACTGTAAAAAAAAAAGAAACTCAACTGAAAAGCTCAGGCAATGACAATGCTGCGGCTTCGCTCTCTGTCGCTTGTTTAATTTTTCTTTTTATTTATCTTAGCCAGCTGACATGTAATATTTCACTAATAAATAATAATTCAGTCAAATTTAATTTATTGATTAGGGCTGTGCAATATCATATCATCTCCGATAATACCGGTATAAATTTTTACGTGATATTAAAGTGATATAAAAGTGATATAAAAGTGTCATATCACTGACATAGCAACACCATGCGTTTACATTCCCTAGCGCACACAACAACTAGACAGGCCCAGACATGAGAACCGTGTGTTAGTCTCTGATTACGATTTAGTAAAAAGGGTGCTACTTTAACAACTGCCAACAAAACAATACTTTGCAAAATATGCAAGAAAAATGTTCCTGCTTAAGGTGGAAACAACAAACTTGTTTCACCAATTGAGTCAAAAACACACCGTTGAGTACAACCAGGCTACCAAGGCACACAAGGAGGAGCTACTAGCACCAGGTGATGTGACACCCAAAAGTAAACAAATGACTCAACCAAGCATTGCTGGAGTCCTCAATAGTTAGACTCCATATAACAAGAAGCACAAACAGTGGATGGAAATTACTGATGCGGTTACATGGTGCTAAAGGAGGGCTTTAAGCAGCTGGTTAAAAAGCTTGAGGCACAAAATCCCAGGCAGAAAATATTGTGCAGGCTTCTGAAGAGTTACAAAGTTAAGTTATTTTAATTATTGTTAAACTAAAGTGTTAAGCAGTTATATTATACTTTTACTTAAAATTCCCAGGTAAAACACTACCTAGGCTACTTACATTTGACTTATGCTGTGACACTGTAAATAATGCTGTGTCACTGTTATTGCACTATAATGCTGCTGTTGCTGGCATCTTGTGGCAATAGAGTCACACTTTGAATTAGGTAGTATGTCATCAATGACAACAGCTCACTGGAAAAGAAGAATGGAAAAAGGCCCTTCATTTTGTTTGCACTAATAAATGCTGCTGCCTGCAAGCTGCAATCATGGATAAATATCATTACTGCAAATTTCCTTGAAATATCGTGATATAATTTTGAGGCTATATCGCCCACCTCTACTGCTGATGCATTTGTCACATTTCTTTTATTTGTTAGGTAAGTTAGGAGAGCAATGTGTAAGTTGAGCCTGTTCCATTACACATAAAGAATGACTCCCAGTGTCTAAAATATGTACCATTACTGGTGTAGTACTATATAACAACTGATCTACACAGGAAATATTCATTGACACTGTAAGCTACTACTATTCTATAGCTAATCAGCTCTAAAAGAAAGAATGATCCTACCAAATTCAGATCAGGACAGCACACCTCACCTCACCTGCAACACTGGCCTCATGCAAACTCTGGCTGACATCCACAGCAGCAAGCCCACGATCTAAATTCCTAAATGAAAGCCAGGCTTTGGTAGGACCTCAAATGTTACTCTGTGCTAACACAGAATGCACGTCAGCCAGGGTTTTTTTTTGGTCATCCATCTAATGCGGATCTGATATAAGAAATTTGCTTCTATTTTAATCAATAGAGCTGTCTGCACAGGCGACTTAGGTTTCAAGTCTATTTTCTTCTCTTTATAAGCATGTTAATTAAGTGAGGGTACATCGCATGGCGAGCACTGCCAAAATGCTTAAGGTAAGCACACTGTACTGAAGCCACTGTATAGAGAGCACTGCTGACATGCTGCTTTCACTACACATCAAAGAGAGAGAAAGTTAAAAATAGAAATAAAATGATTAGTCAATTATTGTATACGTCAAGCAAACATACTGGATGCCGATATGAGCTTCTAAAATGTGAGGTTTTTTTTCCTGAGTTTATCTGCTTTAAATCTTTGCAATGTGAATGAAAAGCATGAGATGTGGGATGGAGTGTAACTGTTAGTTATTCATTAATTAATTTTAATATTAATTTTATTAAACTTTATTTAACCAGGAAATGAAGTCATGAGGTTAAAGGTCTGTGTCCAGAGGTAGCATTTTTTGTGCTCTCAGCATCCATTTTCTATACAAATCCTATGAAGATGATCATTAACAGCATTTTTTTTTCCTCCTGTGCTCACAGTGCTCTCAGTTGAGAACAGTTCAACTTTTGGAACACCGCCGTACTCGTCAAGGTCACTTGTCTCTCACTAACCAACTGAAATCAAGAAGGGACCGGACTTACGATATCAACAATGCAAATAATAGCGGAGGAGAAAACTTTGAAGGAGATGCTTTTGTAACCTAGCAACCTAACAAAAAGTGCTACACAGAAACACAAATAAAGTCACTGGCATTTCTAGCACTAAAACTGCTGCCTGTGGACTCAGACTCTAATCCCTAGTTCAAACCTCTGGTTAGCTGGTGCCTTTCTGTGTTGAGTTTGTGTGTTCGTCCTCGCACGGTCCAAAGATATGCTTGTTAGGTTAATTGGTGATTCTAAATTGGCTGTTAGTGTGGATGCAAGGTAGATAAAGTGCTTAAGTGGATAGAATAACGTGCTTGTAGGGTAGAGCGCTTTGAGTGGTCAGTAAGACTAGAAAAGTGCTATATAAATATAGTCCATGCAATTCTTCTTTTCAATGACCAATGAGGGAAGGCGCAGTGCCATTAGAAAATATTTATTAGCCAACTTTAAAAACAGTTTTTAAAATTTTTCACATTGTATGTCAAGAAAGTATCATATCAAAAAAAAAATGAAAAATATTACAAAAGTGGCACAATATTTAATGTCCAGTGTTGCAACAGATACCAAACAGTGGCTGTATGTTTGTTATTCTGACTGAAATCTTCCAAATGACGATTTCCGGTTAACTGTTTACATAGGATAATAAAAGTAATGAATATGCCATGCATTCCTCTTTCTCTGTGGCTATCTTATCTATCTGGTATGTGTTTGATCAGATATGTGTTGTGTTGCTCTAAGCTTCTTAAAAGTTTGTATTAAAAACAAACCCTTTGCAGGGGACCATTTCAGCTTGTAAACTGCCATTTTTGGAAAGAGGAAACGCACATGACCCATTTACATTAAAGAGGAGGGTGTGGAAAGAAAGAAGGAACAGGATCAGGTTAAATTGTTTACACTGTACAATTTCAATCAGTTGGGGCCTGTTTAATCTACCTGAGTTGTTTAAAGTGAGCTTCTAAATCATAATTCAAATATTTGGCTCCAAAGGTAGCAGTTTTCAATACATATTCTACATTATAGACATATTTTAGTCAGAAAAGTATGCTAACGCTTCAACCAGCACTCTTCCCATTATTATGAACATGATTATCAACAAAAGATATCTCTGCCGCTAGTGTGACACACCCTCTTAATTACTTGCGGTAACTTGAGTAGTCAAATCACACCAGGCCTAGTTTGCTGTTTCTCTACATGCTGCAAACATGCAAATCACCATGATAAACCGCCGCCTCAAACATTACTGATGTCTTGTAGTGAGTCTATCCAGCAGGTAGGATAAATGTGACTGTGTAAATGTTGGTTTTCATTGCTAATGAGCAGAACACGACTGATTAAGACACACAGGTACCACCACCGCATTATCTACGTCACGGTGATATGAAATAACTGACGCATATTGCATGCAGCATGGAAGAAACCTGTATGCACGATAAACATTTTTAAAATGTGCATTTTAAAACACTACTTATTTCCAGTTATTCCCATGTGAGCTGTCACGCACACACCTCGCTAATGTTATCACGACGCATTATCTCGCTAGCTTTAACGTGGCTTGTGTCGTGTTTACTGTCACAACAGTGCGGCTAGCTAACAGTATTACCTGTAGCTGCAGGTGCGGTGTTATCCCCGTGCACCTGCTGTTGTTGACAGACCGCTTGGGTTATTTATTACTTTTCCACGCTTCCCGAGTGAGCAACGTTAAGCTATGCTGGGACTGTAAACTAAGCTGCGCAACGGTTGCTGTCAACGCTACGAGCCAGAACAGAAATAATCGTTTGGAGACCCATCAAACGGATTTCCGAGGAGCTTTCGTTTACCGCAGCCAACGGTTGTTTTGACTCTGATGAGGAAAACCGGTGACGTCACCCAGGGAAACGGCAACCCCCTTTCTATTATGCCCCCATCCCCCCACCCACAACACACACACCCACACACATACAGGTACGTCCTACCGTCTCGCCTCGTCCTCCCGTTTTCGGTTTTAACGGTTTCAGCTCAGTGTCTGGTTTTCGTTCACTGTGGAGCTCTCTCATCATCTCATTCCAAAATCCCGTGTGTCTCTGCCGGCTAATAAGCCAACTATCGCGAGAATTAGGCGTTGAGGCGATTTATCTGCTTGATAACAACAATTGCATGTCATCAGAGATAGGATGTAAAGATGTACTTTATTTAACTCAGAGGTTTGGAAATTATTGTGTCACAGCAGTCAAGGCATTAAACACAACCTATAACAATAGCTTAAATAAAGTAGAAAAGCTAAAAAAAAAAAAAAAAAAAAAAAAAAAAAAAAAATAGAAAAAAAATAGTCCTTAACTTGTAATACTGCACATTTAGAAAAAGTCCTGTGCAAATTAAAAAAAATCACCAATGAGTTGTTGTTGATGAGCACAACTCAAATTCAGTCTGACAA
>VUQI01002259.1:0-11100 GCA_015106735.1 Paratilapia polleni | reverse complement strand
AAAATTAAAAAAAAAAAAAAAACAAAAAAAAAAAAACAAACAAGCAAAAAAAACAACAACAATATGACAAGACAAAAAAGTTCAGCAAGGTAAAAATTACTCAGAAGGAGCACAATTAAAGAAAAAAAATAGAAAAAAGTGAAATAAAATTCAAGAGCTCAATCAACAAAAATCTAGATATAATACAAAAGGGAGCTTAAAAGTAAATATCTAAACAAATATCCTCCATGAACTTAATGTGGTAAGTAGGAAAGATTGTATCTGTCCTTGTGGCAGCAGAGCTCAAGCAGATGTCTGCCTGTCCATGCATCAGCCATTCATCAGAGCCACAGTTGCCTGTATCACTGCAGGAGTGTCAAACATGCAGCCCGAGGGCCATGACCAGCCCGCCAGATGACTTTGCAAAGTGTGAAAATTACAGTGAAGTCATTAATTACTCCAAATTTTTAGTACAGTGCACTTATTTAAATTAAGTTCTGGGGAAAAAGCAAAGACTTGTTTACTGAAGTGACTGATTTACTTTGTAAGTAAAAGTAGAAGGCCTATGATAAGTTTAAGTTTAGTTTTCAAATAACAAGATATCATCTGCAGCTCCCCTTGGCTTTACCAGCTTTATACTAAGTATAAGCTCATTATTTAAATGTCCACCTTTGTACCCTTCCTATCCACCACCATACAGAAAACACAGTATTTCCCAAGTAGGGATGTGTGTCCATGTGCTGTAAGTGACAACATGGACACTAAGACACAAAGAAGAGAAAGAGTTAAAACAGTTTTTATAGTTTTCTATACAATAGGATTGCTTTACTTGACTTATTATCAGGGTTACTGCTAAAATATATTTATTGTATATTCTAAGTAATTTAGGGTGACCAGGTGTCCCACTTTCTGTGTGACTGCACAGCATTTTTATTCCTTGTCCCTTGTGTCACATTTTCATTGGCTCTAGTTTACAAAACTGGATGTGTCTCACATGAAACCTGTGGGTCGAAAAGAGGTGACCCGTGGATGCATCCTTGCTGAAACCCAAAGACGATTACCACACAGAAGGGCAGCTGAAATAACAGTCAAAAGTTTCAACAGTTATCGCTACAGAAAAAGGGAATTCACAAATGTACAAACGCTATCACACACAACCATAAAAACAAGATTTAGCCTCCATTTAAGTGTATAAGAAAGTATGAATTCAAGTCAAAAATAAAAATTAAAAAACCCTGATGCTAAATAGTTTCTTTATCTTTTAGGCAAAGTATATCACATTTTCATACTGACTTTCAGCATTAGTAATGTGTCCCATATTGTCCCACACATACCTATCCTTCAGCCCAAATTATTTTAATTTCACCTTAAAATAACTAACAGTTATAACTTAATGCCATATTACAAAAAAAACTAGTTCTTCCGACCTGAGGGGGTGTTCATATGAATAACTTTCCAGTCAGAAAATTATTTTTCCAGTCATTCCTGCTATGTTTTCAAGTATCCAAAAACATGACTCAAATGAATAATAATGCCCTGTAACTGCTTCATCTGTGAATAAGCAACTGATTGCTAACAATTGGCCACAAAAAATGCTCAAAGAAAAACTAGGATGGTACTAATAACATAACAAGCATTGGCTCTCTCTCTCTCTCTCTCTCTCTCTCTCTCTCTCTGTTCTGTTACCAGCATGCACAGTGCAAGGATCCTAAAACAAATGGAGCTAAATGTTACTGATGTGGCAACATTTACTGATTTATTACTTACACCTATGAACCTACGATGTTTGGAGTTTGCATGTTCTCCTCGTGCATGTGTGGGTTCTCTTCAAGTTTCCTCCCATAGTCCAAAGGCATGCATGTTAGGTTAAATGGTGGTTCTAAACTGGCCATAGGTATGAATGTGAGCATGAAAGGTTGTCTGTCTCTCTTAGCCCTGGTGACCGGTCCCCCCATGACCCTGAATTGGATAAAGTGGATAAGAAGATGGATGGATGGATGGATGGTTAAAAAAAATCTTGCTTAAAGAAGGCCAGTGACATCTTTAAAACTTGAAAGGTGAAGTTAAAAATCCTTAATCTGTATGTATAAACAGAGACACTGAGCTGTTGTGTGCCATCTTTTAAACCACTTGCTACTGTCTACTGCTAGTAGACAATCAGTTTCTGTCAAAATTTTGTCATCTCTAAGATCAATCTTGAAATAAACTAATAAAAACAATGAGGATTCAGTGGCAGTTGAAATAATATATCACTATGATTTTTTAAATGTATTTTTCTTTTGCTTTTTAATTTCTTGTTTAAAGAAACAGTGCAGTTTCTGAACAATAAGCCAACCTGTGAGTCTGTAAGGTCAACAGTCCCTGCAGCCTCTTTACATTGTCGTTTTCCAAATGCTGTTTACAGCCGGAAGAATCAGACAGCTGCATAGCATATGACTGAAATCTCTGATCACTAGACTGAAACAGCTGATCAGTCTAGTGTAAACCAGAATGTTCAGTGCACATATAAGGCTCAGATTGTTTATACAACACATTTTTTTGAATTCCTGTGCAGTTTGTTTTAAGCCAGCGGGGTGAGCTGTCCTGTTATGGTTCTTTAATTTTATTACAGCCATTACTGAATTAGGGCATGCAAGCATAAGTTTGGTCATTCGATAGTATTGGCACCTTTGAGTGAATCTTTGTCATTAAATTAAAAGTAAAATTGTAATTTGTTGGCCTTCAGGCCTCCATCATCATCTGAGCTCTTTTTCTCCTCTTTCTGTCTGTTTCCTCCAAAGTTGTAGAGTGTGGAGCTGGGCTTCAGCAGCAGAGGGTATAGGTATGGGACCATGGCTGGGCACAGAGTGCAGACGCAGGTGGACCTAACATGTCAGATAATATATGTGTGTACTGTTCTGGCCTCCCTTAACACACTTACACATATTGCCATCAGCTGGCCTTTTGCTCACAGCCCTGTGTGCACAGGGGGGAGTATGGGCAGAAACCAGCAGCAAAAGGAAGGTGTGTGTGTATGTGCGTTCACGTGTGTGTGTTGTGTGGAGGTCGGATAACGGAGGTGGGGGTAAAGAGACAGCTTGAAAAGGAAAAAGGCAACACAGGGGAGCCCTTCTGTTACCGTTGCTGTGGCCAGACGTGCCCCTGTGACACACACAAAAACACACACACACACACCTACAAACAACTTAGAGTCAGTTGGCAACTTCAGCTCACAAATAAAATGTTAGTCCTGCAACATTACAAAGACATGATAGGAGTTTAAAAAAAAATACAAAAACACAATATATTTAAAACAAACTCCAAGTAAATTATCAAGTGCAAAGTATATATATGTATGTACAAGAATAACTAAAAGAGGTGGTACTTTTCTAGTTTGTAGCACAATACAGAAAAATAAAGAGATCAATAAAGAGATACCATTCACCCTGAGGTGGCCGTATGTCTGCACCGAATTTCACGACAATCCATAGATACTGAGATGTTTTACTCAAAACAATAAATGCCTGTTGGCACAATAGGAAAAAGGCCAGGAATAATTAAGACACCACCACCATGGGAAACATGAATATCTGTACAAAATATTGTGTCAGTCCATCCAGTATGAGTTGAGATATTTTACAACACAAGTGACCTGCTGGTGGCATTTGAGGAGAGGATTATCAAAATGAATGTCTGTACAACATTTCACAGTAATCCATCCAGTGTTTGTGTGACTGGATGAAACTGGTGCACCAACAGACAAACTGGCAATGGCTCTCCTATGGTCCCTTTAAATCACTCCACTATGATAATAACTGCCTCACAGTCAACATCCATCCATGAAACCTATCCCAGCTGGCATCAGGCAAGAGGTGGGGTACACCCTGAACAGGTCACCATCCATCACAGGGCTAATACAGAGAGACAACCATTCACACTTCCATCTACACCTATGGCCAATATAGAATCACCAGTCAACCTTATATGCACGTCTGTGGGGTGTAGGAAGAAACTGGAGCATCCAGAGCAAACCCTCACTGGTACAGGGAGAACATTCATAATAACATAATAGCATTTCAAGTTGGGCAGATGCTTACCAACATAGTGGCTTGAATCTATGATGTCCTTGAAGACCATCCAGTGCTTGAGCATTCCTACCATGTTAATGCCAGCCTTGTTAAAGATTCCTACAAGTCTGTGTATCTTAAGGCATGACTGAGGTCCATTGTGTTTTATATTACCATCATCAGGAGAAATCACATTTGAATTTTTTTTGCATAAATAATGCTCTGGAGAAACGTAGCCACTGAAGAGATCTACTGTACAAAGTGAATGAAAACAAGTAAAAAACACAGTTTCCCACCGTTATTTCTGTGTTCCTGAACAAATTTTTATTATCTGACTGGTCTCATATGTACTTTCCATGTATGCATAATTAATATTTTTCACTTTTAAATGGTTGGCAATTGGAGTGATTTTGCTGCTCCCACCAGAGACCACAGTCAGAGTCTTACATGTGACTGATTATTATACTTTATTTATATTATTTTATATACATTATAAATACATTCATAATTTAGATACATTCCTATGTCATACATATATACATAACCTGTACGTATGTAATACATACTGTATATAAGGTGCAACCCATCAAAAAGTTTTTTTTACAATGGAGCACCGTGGTAGTCCTTATAAAGTTAAGTCTCACTAATCAGCAGGCCTCCAGGCAGATATTTGGGCAGGTATTTTGAAACCCCTATCTAAATATCTATCTAAAAATAAGGTTTAAAAAGCTTTTTTGTTACCAGTTATACTTCTACTGTGCATTCACAAAGTTACGCTACATTATTTATGGCTTAATCCAGCAGCTGAAGCTGTCTTAAAATCTCTTTGCTAAAACAAACAGGATTGCCACAGTGTTGTGTAGTGCAAATTCTATAACATCACAAAATATGCCAGAATACACAATGAGAGAGTTGAAATTGCTCTTCTGACATGTGAATCTCATTTGTCTTTTTTATTTATTTTCTTTATCTTTCCTTTTCTCTTTGCCATTCCTGTTTACTCTCTTTCCTTCTCTTGTTTTTCTTCAGTTTGCTTTGTCCAACTTTTATTTATTTATTTTTTCACAGAAAAGCAATTATTGTGATTTCTTTCTTTATTTTTTTGTTTTACTTAGAAACTTTTGAAATGTGTTTATGTCAAGCCAGTTAAACTAGATTGCATGTTTTCATCAGGTGTTCCGTTATTTTGCTAATCTCTTAATATGGATGTGTTTGGCTTGTAATCTGTCTTTTCCACTGGGACCCCCATGTAACGGTGGCCCCCAGGTCCACTGTACCATCAGTTCTTATTGAGCTGAACCCATGACTCCCTGCGGGTGAGGGGATGTGCTGCCGAGTGAATAACACACACGTGCACACATTCCTATAGGTGACACCAGAGCACAGAAGGTCTGTCCAGGTTGAACAGCAAACAAACACAAAGCTGAACTTCCAGCTTTGACTGTCATAACATCCCTAACCCCATTCCCTTACCTCCTGTCTCTGCCCGCCTGCCACTGTGACTCCCCTCACCTTCTGCAACACTCCCTCCTACCTTAACTCCAGCCCCAGCTCCCAAAGCCCAGGGAAGCAGCAGCCGTGCTGGCCGGCCCAGCACCCTGTGCACCTTTAGCCCATCCCTGGTCTCTTTGAAGTGGCTTCAGGAGAGAGGTCAGCCTTGCCCCGGAGACCCGCATAGAGGTAGGGACAGCTGAGGTCAATGTGCAGGGGATACATACACACAAGTGAAGACACACACATGCACATAAACGTATGCACACACAAGATAGGACAGAGCAGCTGCAGCCACAGTGTTGAAGGTGTGCTGTACAGCAGGACAGCTTGGGAGCCAGTATGGTCCAGCATGGCTCTGCTGTGCTCTGTTCTGTTCTGTTCTGTTCTGGGTCACCTATTTTGCACTCAGGTGTGAAATGTAGTCTGCGAATTACCAGATGACCAGATATAAACTTCAGTCCATAAACAAAATTTTTATCGCTGTTGTATGTTGCTGCTGCTTCAGAAAATGGATTTAACTTGAATATTTGCTGTCATGTAATCACTGATGTATGTCCCAGTGATAGAGTGCCATCACTATCAGTATTTTCATCAATATTACAAATCACTCATTTAGAAGGTCTGCTACTCTGAAATCTCAGCGTGACTCCAGTTCTTACAGCTGTTAAAAGCAACGAGTGGGCAAAACAAAAGGAGATCAATGCAACTCCTCAATCTATCCAATTTCCAGTCACATTCAGTCTCCACCCTCTTGACAGAGTGTCAACAAACTGAACATTACAGCCACATTACCCCACAGCTGTAGCTGAGAAAGGGTTTCATTTATTGCAGGGAAATTGCATTTGATTACATCACACGGTAAACTATTCCTATTATTTTGTCCATCCCCGGTGTATGATCAAAAAATTTCATTTCACTTCTGCAAACGGAGTGTCCAACTTACATCCTGTGTGCAAACAAAAGGCAGGGTTGGTTTTGTGAGTATTTGTTGGTTTATATCTGTGTGGACTTGCCTATACGTGGTTGTTTGCTTGCCTGTTTATGTACTTGTATCCATGCATATGTTCACACACTCACATATGCATGCAAGTGTGTGTTTGTGGATACCTTCTGCTCACGTGCAGACAGGTTGAACTCCCCCAGAAACACCCTGTCCCCTGGCCCTCCATCATGCACACACACACTCAGATTGTCCTCTACCCCCACTCCGCCTTACATACATGCATCCACCCCCCTGGTTGGAGCAGCCTGGTTTCTCAGGTTGCTCAGCTGTGTGCAGCTGCTCTACCCTAAAATGAAAGGCTTGGGGCCAGAGGAGTGGAAACAGATTTTGATTAATGTTTCAAGAGTAGTAATAACACTGCAATTGCCTCTTCATTAAAGTTTAATCTGCCACTAACAATCAGTGATTACTATGAAAAACTCAAAATTATTGGATCTTGCCAAGAGGCATTAATGGCAATAGACAGAAAAAGTTCACATATTGCTAATTAAATCTGCAAAATCTGCAAAATTCTTGTCTGTTCAACTGTGTACCAAAAAACAAAGCTTAATAAAGCTCTGCCTCAGCTTTACATACAGCATATATGCACAATATAGATTACACCTGAAGATTATCCACCTTAAAGAGTCAAATTAATGTTTAATTCTATTCTATTGTATGAGTATACAAGTAAGGGTGTAGCACTTCTGAACCCAAGACTGAAACTAGAATACAAACTCTCTCAAAATCCGAATCGTGGTGTTGGAGAAATTTTATAAATTTCTACTTTTAGTGTATGGCATTCAGTTCATTCATATCTATACATAATGACCTTTTAAATGTGAAAACATGATAGAAAGATTTCCCAGTTCAAACTTGTTAACCAATATTTGGGATACTTGTGAACCTCCCACTGTGATGAGATTCATGAGCAGCTTCTACGTCAGCAAGTTGTAATTCCTGTATCTCTGACAGCATGTGACAGCAGATTATTTATGAGTGAGGGTAAAAGCAATTATGTGATTGACCACTGCTTTGCAGCAGCTGCTTCAGTAATATAGGAATCATTTTGCACCATGGTGATAAAGAGAGAGCTGAGCCACAAAGCAAAGCCTCTTGATATACTGCTTAGGTTTGCTCTGACGCCTGGCGCTAACGTCATAAGCTCTTGGATGTGACTGTAAGAATGAGACTGCACATTTCAGGAAGAGGTTGTTTATTTTGCAGGACAGCTGTACAAGCTGACAGGACTTAGCTGAGGTGGTTTGTTCATGTTACGTTGTCTTTTAATATTCGTGTTATGAGAAATGCTTTGAGTGAACAGGATGTGTTTGTAGACAGATGTTATCCACATGCGACAGTGAGGGCAGCCAGAAACCCCATCCTGCCGTCAGCAGCACAAACATCTCCAAGCTCTGGACTGCGTGACATGAACATGCATATGAAATCTCTGTCTCACTCACTCACACACACACACACACACACACGTCTTTCTTGTTGCTCTTCCAGCTGCATCCTGGAGCTTCACTGGGTGCCATCAGAGTAGATTTTGCTCAGGTTGAGGCAATGAAGCAGTCGGAGGATGACAAAGGATCACTGCCATTGCTGAGGTCTGACCTCGGCATATGGTTAAACACATACACTCACATAAAGGATTAGAAATAAAATGTTACCAGCTATATTGGCATTGTAAAATATAAGATATAGAATCTAGAAAATAAATGATTATTTTTGGTTGTTTTGCTTCCCAAAGGTGGGACTTGGCCCAACCTAGAAGTGATAGTTGATCCAGGAATAATTTGAAAGATTCTTTACCACTCCAGGATATACTGGACATTTCATGTCATATCTTCCTAAATAGATTTCGAATTTAAATAATAAAAAAGGAGGCCTCATCTTCATGTTCTGAAGAAAATATTCCAAACTTATCCTGATATCCTTTTGGATCCAGGGAGTCAATTCATGCATGCTGCTGAGGGAATTTTGAGCCTTGGATTTATGCAGTCCTAGACATCTTCTTTCAGTTGTGCTTATATGACCTATTTTCAATTATAACAGTCCAATATAAGCATAAAAATGTGTTTACAGTGTGTGTGTGAATGTGATTTAATTTACTGTAATGACATTCTCTTTCAAATTTTGAGCCTCTGAAAATGGGAGACTGTGTATATAAATGGCTGTAATTCCTGAACAGTTAATGCCATTATTTTGTTAAACCCCTCGAATTAAAGATGAAAGCCTGCACTTCAATCACATCTTAATTGTTTGATTTAAAACCCACTGTGGTGGTGAACAGAGGCAAAACTGCAAAAATTGTGTCTTTGTCCAACAAATTATAGACCTAACTGTATTGTGTTTGAAAACATGATAACCTAACCACTGTAAAATACTCTATTGTTAATACACAACAGGATAGAAAAGGTCAGGATACAACGTGGTAAATAGGATCAGACCGGGCAGGAAATGATAGGACTGAATGAAAAACAACAGCTGAAACCTTAAAACATCACTACCAGCTCCACCTGTGAGAGATGACAGCTAAATGTCTCACCACTCCAAACCATCCCAGTCAGTCTCCCACATCCTCTCTGCATGTGCACAGCTGCATGTGTGCAGGAGCCGCCCCAGACCACTAGGGAGAGCTGCATTAGCTCCGGCTATTTGCCTGTCTGTCTCCCTGCCTTTCCCTGAGATTGCAGACTATGATGTAAACACATCTGTATGAGACAAATTCTGTGTGTTTTAATTTGTCATGGAACATCTGGAACAGCAGAGTGGACATTGGTCCCTCAAGAGCACAGCAGCACACCACTGGAGCTAAGGTTGGTTTTAGGAAATATTGTAGTATTTGTTGAATACCTCATGGTAGCCAGGAGGACTGTCTCTAGTGGGCCTACAGGAAGGATGTGGGTTACTGTCTCTCCTGTGTGTGTATGTGTGTGTGTCAGTGTGCGTGTGAGTTTCAGAGGAAGTTATGCTGCGCACGGCACATCTGTCAACATCTGGGTGCACAGACTGTGTTTGGCTTTCCAACAACTGGGTGAGATCAACATCAAAAACACACACAGTTTGAGTACAGCCAGAGGATAGAGCACACACACGCATTTCCAAAGCTTCTGATGGCCCCCAAGGGCCCCTAGTTTCCAGTCCTGCCACTTCCTATTTCTGGTCTGTGCCTCCGTTATTTCCTTTGTATGACACATTCTTTCTCTCTGTCTTCTTTTCTCTTTAGTCTCCTCACACTCACACTTGCTCACAGACACACATGAATACTTTATGTGTAAATGTGATTTTCCCTAGGCTACACACTCCTGGGGGAGGCACAGGAGGAATCATCTTCTTCTCTGAACAAACTGCTGTGTAACATCTGTGTGCAGGAAGAGAGAGACAGATGTGAGAAGGATATCTGTCAAGGGAGGAGATGTTTCTCAGTCATATTTTCTCTCAGCAATTTGCATTTCCCAAATGTGTCATAAGCTGTGTTTGATAAGAAGATGTATATGAATGTGGGGGAGATACGACCAATTCAGTTTATTTTCTTTTATTTTCTAATGATGTTAACATAAAATACATTAGATTTTTATCATTGTGAATCCATTTCACACCAGCTCATTCGCATCAGTAACATCTGACAGCCGTTACTCATAAACACTCCTGTGAAATGTGTTAGAATTTGTTGACAAAAACAATGTTTTTCAAAAAGGATAAACAGATTTTAGGATATCACTTCAGTATAAATACTGACATACGACCAAGGTAATTCACTTTCACAACAGATTTAGGAGATAATATCCTATCCAAAAATATGCCAACAAATACAACATCATAACTCCATGTCCAGTTGTTGTTTACTCGGTCAGTGTGATGGCTGGCTGGAGGTCACACACAGGGGAGGGCTGCATCCTGTTGCCACAGTGAGTGCTCACCATATGGGGGGGCCTTTTCTCTAAGCCCTGTGGAAGTCCACACACATGGATCTCACAAACAGAGCTAAAGCAGCCTCACAGATGCCACCTCTGTGGCAACTGTAGTACACACACACACATGTATACACACATAAATCTGCCTCAGCATCACAGTTACACCCCTCCAGATGATGAAGCTAATTGCGTCCCACTGTTTGATGGAACATGTTGTGTTTTTATTTCCAAAACTGCTTTCTTGTTTATGGAGGGATATTGGCTTTGGGTTGTTTGGAAAACACTGGATTTGGTGATCAGAGAGGACAGAGGGTGACCTCAAAGTAACCCAATCAAAAGTCACCAGGCTGGATTATGTGATGCCATTCTCTTTCATATTAATGTGTAAATGGTTTCATCAGTACAGTATGCAAGCATACTACAGAAATTTCAAAAGCATAAACTTAACTCAGTGTTGGTAGCCGATAACCTAAATGTGTAATGTGAAAAAGTGGACTCAACAAAGATTCCTGCTGTTTCCCTAAACTCAACAGAGCATTTTAGTGCATCTCTTCTTATTATTTTGCTTTGCTAAAACTTTACTGTTTCGTATGTCTCTCACACCTCTCATCTGTGTCAATCAGAGGCTCTTTTTTTTTTTTTTTTTTTAAAAAAAATTTTAAAAAAAAAAATTTTTAAA
>VUQI01002255.1:0-13327 GCA_015106735.1 Paratilapia polleni | reverse complement strand
TTAGGCTTACAAGTAAGCTTATAGTTAGGGCTGGATCAGGTGACCCTGAACCATCCCTTAGTTACGCTGCAATAGGCCTAGGGTGCTGGGGGCTTCCCATGATGCACTGAGCACTTCCTCTTCCTCACTTCCTTTCACTCTCCATGTCTTTATCCACCACTTAATTTTAATCATTAGCTATTATTAACTTTTTCTCTCTCCCATAGTGTGTCTTTTGTCCTGTCTCCCTCTGCTCTCTTCTGTTTCCCCTCACCCCCAACCGGTCGCGGCAGAGGGCTGCCCCTCCCTGAGCCTGGTTCTGCCGGAGGTTTCTTCCTGTTAAAAGGGAGTTTTTCCTTCCGACTGTTGCCAAGTGCTTGCTCATAGAGGGTCGTCTGACTGTTGGGGTTTTCTGTCTAATTTGTAGGGTCTTTACCCAAAAATATAAAGCTCCTTGAGGCGACTGTTGTTGTGATTTGGCGCTATATAAATAAAATAGAATTGAATTGAATTGAATTAAAAAGATCTCATAGCATCTTGGTTGTAGATTGTGAGATGGACTGGAAGACTCGCTTGGACTCAGAGGATATATGTGTTTCTGTATGTTCGCTGCATTTGGCAACAACACGAGACAAGCAGGTTGATTGAATGGAATGTATGTGCACACAAAGATACGCTAACACACGTTCATTCTGCCCCGTCTGCCTACATTTGACAAGGTCACACCTCAGTCCAATCCAAAGCCTTCACCTTATGTCTGTCCTCACCTGTTGAGGTCACTCCTTTCAGTCTGCGATGAGGCACTGTCCACCCAACCTTCAATCTCACCAGTGACAGGAAGATGACCACAATTCACCTAGCCTTTTATTATTTTTATCTAGATGGAAAAAAAAATTCTATTCTTCATGTAAACTACATGTACTTTATCTATTAGTGCTGGTGTACACATTTAAATGTATGTACAGTTAAATCGGGAAACCATGTATACCAAGTATAGAGTAGGTTAATACTTCCTTTTTATATCTGCGACTCTCTTAATCTCACTCTCTTTTTTTTTAATTATACACATCTCTCTCTTTGTCTCCTCCCCTTTCTCTGTAGTTCCTGTTTGTATATTATTCTGTTGCACACATACACACATGTGCAGCTGTGTTTCCATGACTTCAGAAGGCATTACATTGACTTATTTGCTGAAGCCTTAATTTAACCTCTGTCTTTCTAGGTGTGAAGCCTTCCTGACCTTTGTGTGGAATAATGGGGCTGTCATATCACTGTCTGTTCTAAAGAAATCACAATGTACAACCGCTAAGTCTGTAAGCATGTGTAACTGTGCAAACAAGTGAGAAGATTGTGTATGTGTCATGTCTTTTATGTGTTTGCCCTCTTGAAACTGCCACAGAACACATCCACACAAATCTGTTACCTGTACTGTATATGTAGTATGTGTGTTGCAGTGGGACTTCTGTGCAGTGTTGTGATTGCGTAAGCTTTAGTGTGTTTTATGCATGTGTGTGCATGTGTGTGTGTTTGTAACTTTCATGTACCCTTCTCCAAAGGTTACCCAGACAGACTTTTGGTGACAGGCTCCAGAAAGCCCTCTAAACCCAGCAGCTTTTCCCAGCAGCTGGTGCTCTCTCCTTGGCCTTGATCACCATCACTGCTCCTTTGCTCCACACACAGAGAATGATTTAGCAACCAAAGCCATGACTTTTGAAAAGTTCACTCAGTTTGTCAGGTAATTAATTTTCATCAAATTATTCATTTTTACCGGCATGCAGCTGGTTGGAGTATTGATGTAGTCCTGAAAAATGTTGATTATTTGACCAAACCGAATTGTTCCATCTCAGCATCCCCATGTTTACCGTCTAAAAAATTTTCAAAGTGAAGGAAACAAACCTCTGCTAAACTCACTTGCTGTGGTTATGTAAGATGTAATGCTAAAACCTCAGACTGACGCAGCCATACCTACCAAGTGTGTGTGTATATATTGAGTAAACGGGAATATGGAAGCTAGCTATACATTTGTCTGTTCTTGACTTCCAATGTGTCTGTGTGCATCTGTACCTGCAGTCTTTGTGAGTAGCATATATTGTTACAATAAGTGTAAAGTAAGAAAGCTGCCTAATGTTAATGTTGACTGCAGATTTAGGACTACATTTACTCTGATAACTTGTGTTATGGAGTAAGTTTAAGTTAAGTACTATGCAGTAAGTAAGATGTAGCTTAGTAATTAGGACACATCTCAAATTTTTTCCTATTAGGTAATAATTTTCAGTTGTTATTTTTACTTTATATAGACATACATTGTAGCTATGACACTCAAACTCATTTGTTGTGATCTTTTTTACATACTTTTTTAAAATAATTACTGATATTTATTCAATATTATTAATCCCTTATATCCATCTTGCTGTTTTTTTTAAATTCCTTATTGCTGTTAAAATATTTTATTTTCTGCTTTTACAACAACCTGATTATCCTAAAGGACTCTATCCTGTAATAGAATATACATAAAAATTATAACCACTGCACTCACACACAACCTGAAATGAACTGGACCTTAAGCTCAGTGCTTATCTAATAACACCTTGTGACTACAAAACCCTTCATTGCTATTACAGCCATCAGTCACTTTAGTGACAGAAATGTCTATCCAGGTCTCCATCTCCCTTTTTCCTCCTGGCTTTTCTTGCTCTGTTGTACTCCCTGTCTCCTTCTCGCTCTCTGTCACTCCCTACCTTTTACTCTCTCTTTGGGTTCAGGTTGGAGGAGCAAGCAGGGGTCTTTGTTCAAATTGTCCATATCCACACTGTGTTCTGGTGTACCTGCTGACAAAGCTATCAGATAACTTAGCTCCATCTCTCCTGCTCCCGTTGGCAGTGTAGCTTTGTATTGTGTGTGCTTTTGAGAGTTTTAGATTCTTATATTCTTTTTGTTTATTATTTGTGATTGTTGAATTTCATGATTGATTGTGACGTAATCTTGCATATCGTTTAGTTAAACACACAAACACTCATGCACACACATAACTTGTAAACCTTTGTACTGCTGTTGGCTGTAAACTGACCAGAGTCCATAGCTCCCTCTGTTGGCTAGTAGTGAAGTACAATTTCTCACTCTCTTCTTCTGTCTGGTCTCCTTCTCTCCTTCTACAAAAGCAAAGTTCACTAATGTGTGTCATTTCACTTTTTAGTCCTCATTCTAACAAAAAAATATCAAATGTTTGTGCCCCTAGTAGTACTTATTTAATTAAACTTACCTAGCATTAAATGTTCATAAATAAAACAGCAAATGTTATTCAATTATCAAGACAAATGCTATATTTTTTTTATTGTTGAAAGTGCTTTGTTTGCGTTTGTTGCCTCAGTCTAGTGCTTTGTGCATGACTGGCACATGTGTCGATGGGTGGCCTGGGGTCAGCTTCCTAAGTGGCCACGTCTTGAATTTGTTAAAGATTGTTTTGACCAGCAAAGACACACATATACACACTCACAATACAAGGCTCTGAATGAACTTGCTGTGGCCTATTGAGTAGTGTGATTGATGTCAGTGAGAGTTGCAATGGATAATTCTTCCATAGATGTCATCAGGCTGCCACCGCAGGGTCAAAACACACACACCCACTCACAGATTCACACACACTGGCAGACAAGAGAAGAGTGAGATGCCAGCAGTGTTACCAAGCTCAATAGGTCTTACTTTGTAAATGAACTGCAAAAATGATGCCAACAAGCCCATTTACACATGCATACAATTATTAATTATGATGAAATGTTATTGCTACAGGTTGCTTTGACTGTGTTGCATGCTTTTTTGTTTTCTTTTTCTTTTTCTTATTTTGTTATTTTATTTTTTAGGTATTTTATCTGTATGTTGTATAAATCATGCCCGTAATCACTTATGCACATTCACGTGGATAGACAAAACATTTCCTTTTCTTTCCCTGTTACAAGTTTAAGTTTAAGATGTTTATGGTTTGTCCAGTGATAGACAGAAATAACCTAAAGGGGTCACTGTCAACATACACAGTGACTGAGAGTCAATCAATAGTCTGTGGGGGAGGGGTGGATAGGGGTGAGAGAAGGAAAAGAGGAGTGAGGCAGAAAGACAGAAAGAGTAAAGGTTGTTTTAGGGTTCAACCAAAATCACATGAATTTTGTGATAGTATCTACAAAGAAGATTCAGAAAATTTAGGACCATATGGGCCTTTTGTGTGCGCACATGTTGATGAATTTTAAAGAATACAGCTCTGTTTATGGGTTTGTGTGCGTGATAGGACTTAAGTGTCTCACCGTAACCATTTTTCCATATTTACATAAAAGACAAAGCTTTGTAAGGCATCACTCACCACACATGCACAGTGAAACCTGATTCTTAGACTTCATTCTTGTGTTTTAACACATTGCTGCTTGTACTTACAGTCTGTCAGTGTCCTAAAAATCACTTTCTCACACAAACTGTATAAATTACAGAATGTTGAGGAAAAGAGTCATTGAATATTTTCCAAAGTAAACTAAAAAAAAATGCCCCCATAAACACGATCATTTCATCATAGACAAATTTTAATTATTTCTGTGTAAGTTGAAACACTTCTCTTCAAATATTTATGTTTGTAGCGATGTGTTGATTTGTTACAATCCGTAGACATTTAGGCTTCTAATTATTTAATTAATTCAATATGATTTATATTTTACATTTTTGTAAACTATTTCCCTCAGAAAAATGTATTTCTCTTTAAATAAATTATGTTAGGCAGAACATTAAACATGAATTCCTGCATCTTGATCTTTCTGCACGGATACAGAGATAATCTGTGTGTGTGTGTGTGTGTGCGTGTGTGCGTGTATGCAAGTGTGTTAGAGACTGAGGTTTTGGTAAAGGATTTGTTTGCACAGTAGTGACGGCAGCATTGATTCACACTCATCTTTGTCGATGCTTATAAGCCTCTGGATACATCATAACTGTGTGTGTCTGTGTGCGTGTGTGCACATGAACCTAACAGCATCTGTGTATACATGTATTTGAATTCATGTTCCTCCGTGTAAATGGCAGATGTGCATCTGTGCAAGCACCGTGTGTCAGTGAGTGTGTGTGTGGTCTCTGGATCTTTCCTTTGTCTGCTTCTGAAATAACTTCTAAATAACATATTTATTCTTGTAAAGACCCTGATTCTGCACATATGAAGGCAACTAATCCAAGTTTGACAAGGTATTTCAGCACCACAACACCACAAATTCTCCTGGTCAGAGACATTATGTAATAAGCATATTACATATTAAACGGCATTTGACTGAACAGAACTATGATTAACAGGCCCTACTGGGTTCTCCATGTAGCTACACAAGGATGCTTTATCAGCAAAGCTAATACGCGTATCCTACGCTAAGAAGAATAGGCATTTAATGCTCTCACTTCGATATTTTACTAACATAATTTTTCTGTTAAGCAGTTGAAATGTTAAACATTGGACTCAGTGTTTGTCAAAGAAAAACAGAGAAAAAGAGGCTGTAGTTACTGTTAAACACACACACACACACACACACTCACTCACATAAACACGTACATCAAAGCTGAGATTGGTTTCAGGAAATATTTTATTATCTGTACTATTCCAAAGCTGCTAATCACAACCACTCTCTTTCATCTTTGCACCCCCACCACCCCCACACCACCACCCCTCCGATTTCATTCTCTGTATCTCACTCTGTGCTCCACACTTCTCTCTTCCCCTCCATCCCATGTGCAGGGGTACCCGAGTGTTGAAAAAGTCAAATCGAAAGGAGGAAGACGTTAGTAAAAAAGAAAGGAAAGAAGAAAGAAAGAGTGTGTGTATCATTCGGAGTGTCCCTGCAGGGTTCCGACTTTCCCCTTTTAGAAGGCCCTTCCCTCTCTCCTTGCATCCCTTTTTCTCTTTTCCCCTGTCTCCTCCTTGCTCTAAAACTGAGAAGCGGTGAGCTAATTTTTCCTGGAGAATCCCTGTCGCAGCACCAGTACTCGCATTCCAGGGTACTTGGGAAAATATTGGGAATACACAGCCTGCTGGTGTAGAGATGAAAGGGAACTTGACAAAACAGCAAGCAGCAAGGAAAACCTTGTTCCAATCATGCCCAAATCATTCCACAACAAAGGACAAGCACTCTGGAATTGCTATAATCTCATATTTTACTGCTGGGCTATGATGGGCTCTGCTGTGCTGTGCCTGTGTGTTTGCGGTGTGACTCATTATTCAGGCTTAGGGGTCATGGTCAAGCTTACACTTGTTCCTTTGATCTTGCAGTTCTCTGGATTTGATTACATCAACTTTGTTTTTTGCGTTTGAGCACAAATCAATATTTCCATTCTTAAAAATGCCTCACAACGTGATGTAAATTATACGGTTTAGACTTTATTTGAAAGAGTTTTGCTTGAAAACTTTTTTTCTTTTTTTTTTTTACATTGAAGAAAAAATTTTTAACATTGCACTTTATGTGCGAATGTGATTACCACTGCAGGTACATGAAGAGAACAGTAGCAGCTAGGATAGTGAGAGACCAGTGGAGAAAGGCTTGGAGGTCAGAAAGATGGGTTCATAAAGAGAGAAAGAAAGAAATATAGTAAGAAGGAGTGCAGGCTGTCTTGCTTTAAACCTTTCTCGCACCTGTCTCGTTCTCCTCTCTGCTCCCTCCTTTCCTTCCTCATTCCCTCATTCTCTCTTTTCCTCTGTGCTCTTTGTCTGATCCCTCCCTCTCCACCTGCTCTTCTCCCTCTCTCTCTCGCTCTCCCTTCTTGTCTCCACCCCTTTCTCCGCCCCTCCCTGCAGCTATTGGTGAAGTACCCACCAATCACAGCACAACCAGGACCTGAGGGACTACATATGCAAAATACTGCTTAATATTCATGAGCCGCTATCGGGGCTTTAAGTCGTTGATTAGGACAGCAGCACAGCTTTCTGTCCCAACTGCCTGACTAGCTGGTTGTGTGTGTGCCTATAGCCCCCTCTCTCTCACTCTCACATACACACTGCATACACATGCTCCCTCACTTCTACACACACACGCAGAGCTGATCAGCGCAGGCAGCGCAGAGCTTGGTAATTGTGTTGCTCCCTCCAAGTGGAAGGAAGGACCAAGAGAGAGGAAGATCAGAGAAAGAAGAGGAAAGGAGAGAGGAGAGATATAAAAACTTTGATTTTTTTTTTCTTAAATTTCTTGCCATTTCCCCTGAGGAGGTTGACATGACAATGACCCGGTATCGCCGATGGATTCGGTAGGACACCCGTTATCCGAGTGTTTTTTAATGCACTCTGAACAAGAGTAGGTAAATTTTACCTTTTATTCTTATCCTTTTATTGATCATCCAACTTGTCATTGCCATTGTCTTCCACTGTGTGTGAGTGAGTGAGTGAGTGAGTGTATGTGCTGGTATGCAGCGGAGGTGGCCGGCACCGTGTCAAGGTTGTTTCTGCTGTCAGGTAGCACACGTTCACTGTTGTCTGTACGTGTGTGTGAGTGTGTGTGTGCGTGTGTGGCTGCAGTATCCGGACAGCAGCTCTTACTCAGTGAGTAGAGGATCAGAATTTCCGTGCCTTCACCTGAAAGTGAGACATACGCGCAAACACACCTGCACACCAACACACATTCTTTATTCTACTTTCACTTTCTCTGTTTTCAAGAAATTGCTTTACTTCGAGTCAGACTGTTCATGGGACAAACTTTGTCAGTACATGTCTACGTGTGTGTACCTGTGCATGTGTTTATGTTTATGCATGTGTGGTTTAAGTAGGTGTTCGTCCAAGCGGAGAATCAGCGAGATAACAGGGCATTAAGGTTACAGGAATAACGTGGAGGAAAGGGCCCATAAGAGAGGAGGGAGAAGGAAAGGGGGAGAGCTGCGCTCTTAAATGCCAGAGGAGGTAGAATTTCAGACGGGCAGCTCAGCGTGTGGCCCCGCACAGGAATTAGAGACAGTCACACACACACACCCTCTCTCTCTCTCTCTCTCTCACACACACACACACACACACACACACAAACATGCGATTGCTGCTGAGCTGCTCCTTTCGCCAACCCTTTGCTCTTTTAGATGTATATGCAAAATGCAGATTAACTGATTGGCAGAGCGGACAGCAGTGTGCTTGATTATTGTGCGCATGTTTATAAAAAAAAAATACAAAATTAGGGCAAACAAACTAATGGATTAAAGTATACTAGTACTTGCATAATTCTTTTCTTAAACATTACAAGATAAAACATTTCTCTGAAATTACGTGTATAATTCAGTAGCTGGACAGATCCTTTTGGTATGTAGGTATGAAATTATTGGCATCCATCCTCTCAAATTTGAAAAGCTCTTAATTTAAGCCAGGATTGTATGTTTTATGTATATGTGTTTTGTATAGATTTAAAATATCTGTTTAGATTTAATAAATTAGAATGACTGACACTAAATCTAAGCCATAGTTTAAGTGTCTTTACGGTAGAGAGTCGGAAGTGGAAAACTAAAAGAACAAAGTCAGGACAGAGGCTGATGCAAAATGATGTGCTGTAGTGTTTCTCAAAATTATATCCTTAACATTTTTAAAGAGAATAGGCCATTTTTGAGTGCTTTCAACCTTTCTCATCTTTTGTGTTTTAAAAGACACACACCCACACTCTTTTAAATCTTCTCACCTATACAGCATGTTGAATAGAAGGGGCATTTTTAGAAGAACAGACATGAGGGAAACTATACCACTACTTTTCCACTGAATTTGTCTTTTTTTTTCATTTGAAAATTCAAGCACAATGTTTGAATCAGTTTCAGTTAAAATGTCATTTTCAGAAAATAACAGAAATTTGCCAGTGTCTGAAGAATAACCCTTTTTGAATAAGTAGATGTTTGCTTAAAGATCACTGATTAAAAAGTATGTGCAGGTTCTTTAAATGATTGTTTTATTACCATTGCAATATGACAAATCAAGCTTTTAGTGAGTCTGAGATTTTTGATCAAAACTGAAAATATTGATCACTTTGATTCCCAGTTTTAGACGGAATGACAGAATATCCAAAGCAAAGTCTGAATTTAGGACATTTTACACTGTAAGGATTGGACCCTGTGCATTGTATCTGAACAAGCTTTCTCTGCATTGGTCTTGGGTGGATTTTAAGAACCCATAACAGCTCAGGTGTAAGTGTCTGGTGTTTTTTGTTTGTTTTTTGTTTTTAATCAGACAATAAATTCAAATACTTTTGAATTCAATTTGCTCCTTAATGGGTCAAGAAGTGTGAAAACTGTCTTTAGAAATTAAGCATCAATAGACTCACCAGAAAACATACTTTCCTGCCAGACAG
This sequence comes from Paratilapia polleni, assembly GCA_015106735.1. Taxonomy (NCBI): domain Eukaryota; kingdom Metazoa; phylum Chordata; class Actinopteri; order Cichliformes; family Cichlidae; genus Paratilapia; species Paratilapia polleni. The sequence goes on along the minus strand of VUQI01002255.1, from coordinate 4,040 downwards.
TTGGCAGTGAGATGTGTCTGCTTTACCTGCGTGGGATTCAGCAAGCGTATGTAAGCTGTTGCCACTCAAACATTTTCTAGAGAGCCCTCTGGTCCAGTCATCCGTCCGTCCGCGCCTTCACCCATCCGTTCATCCATCCATCGATCCATCCATCCACCGTTCCCTTTTCTCAGTTCAGGCTTTCCTTTCTTTGCTCTCAGGCGCTGCTTTCCTATACTAATTAAAATATTAGGGATAATGATGATCATACTGATAATAATAACAACAAGTACCACTTAAGCTGTTAACATAATTGCATTCCCTTCATGCCACCATATACATAACATTTGCATATCATTAAAATATATTTCCCACAGTGACTTTTGTGAATTTGGTGTTTTTAACTGTGGTTGTAATGGAGACGGACGGGTGGCGAGAATTGCACAGTGGCCGATCATTCAGGCAAAGGTTTTGCAGTGCAATAATGAAAAGAAACACAAGGGAGCACAAGTGATTTCATGAGGAATTATTTTCAAATCTTATATCAGTGTAAGTGGATTTAATTATTTCTTTTAAATTACATGAAAATGTAAAGGAAACAAATTATTTGTGATTGTGAGTAAAAAAAAAAATCTCTCAGGTTGCACTCTATTGGAGTGTCCCTTTGGTTTTAAATTCATAAGACTAAATTTACACATGGCAAAAAAATAAAATTATTTACTTGCAGTAATATTTATTTGCTATTTGGACATAGTTCATGATTCACCAGGCATCAGTATTGCACTGAATTTTCACATGTAAAGTCGTAGAGTGTTTTATCCCATTCTGCTATGACAGATGGTTGTGTTCATTTTAATTTTTGGAAAAATGCTTTAACCATCATACCTTGATTCACTTTTTTTTCTGATTTTCCTGGTGACATAATCTACTTTAGATAAAACAGCTGAAGATTTAAAATTGAGAAACTTGAAGGCCAACTGTCTGCTGACTCTCTGACCGTTTGTTAATGTGCTTTTTTTTTTTTTGTTTAAATATGTGACAACAAAATACATATATGTTGAGTTATTGAGAATAAAGAGAAAATATTGCTTGCTTTTAATCAAAGAAAATGAGGAGCATTTAGGGGTTTTTTTGGCCTTTTTCTTTTCTTTTATCTTAGTCGCTTCTGTACCTTATATTTCAGCCCAGGAGGGGGAATATGCAGTAGAGAGAGAGAAAGAGAGGTAAAGCTGGCTGGAGGGAGGGACGGGGGGACCAAAGAGAGATTGCGTAAATTAAAATCCTTTTAATCTCCTTATAAAATCATTTACTTAATTCATCTGTCAAAGCATGTCAATATGTGCCGCGCTGATTTGCTGGCTGCGCGTGTGTGTCTGTGAGTGTGTGAGCATGCATTTGCATCTGTTTGTTGCCATCCATGGTTTCGTGCCTGCATGCTCCCATTTTGTATGTGTGACCTATTGATGGCCTGTATTAGGAAGTGTTGTTCTTTTTGTCTCTTTGCCTGCCTGTCTGTCCCTATGGAATTTGTTGTCTGTCAGTTTTTTGCATTGTATAGGCCTACAGATGCACACACAGAAACACACACACTCATGCTTACGGCGGCCTCTCTCTCTCATGTGAAGGGTCCGGGCATTCCTGTGGTAATTTGGTCCCGTAAAGAGAGAGAGAAAGAGGGAGAGAGAGAGAGATGCAATGAGAGAGACAGACAGAGCGAGAAGTGGGAAGGAACGGAGGGGGTTTGCTTTTGTCTGACACTAGCGCTCAGGAGGTCCGCCGGACACACAAGCATGCATGAATGTCCACAGTGACACATACTCTAACACAAATGCATAGCAATAAGCACACGGTTTTAATCATTTGTAGTAAAGTAACCAAAATTTGACAAAAAAAATGCAGTTACTTATTCTTACACAACCACATGCATCTATACATATGGATGTATGTGTAGCTACAGAGAGATGACAGAGCAAAATGGGATGAGCCTTGATGATGTGAATTTGTCAGATTTATGTCCAATCCATCAGTGCTCTGTGTGTGTGTGAGAGTGTGTCACGGGTCAGTGCCGGCCTTTATGTGTTGAACGAGCAGTAAGGGAGACTGCACCAGATGTGACACACACACACTCTGCAATTAGCCATTACACCACACTGGTGGTGAGTCTTTGTGTGTGTGTGTGTGTGTGTGTGTGTGTGTGTGTGTGCACGCGCACTTAGTTGAATGCCAAAGCGGTGATCAAAAAGAAAAGAGAGAGTGATATATAGTGAGAGGCAATGTCGCTCATCTTATCTCCTCTTCTCCTCTCCCCACCGCTCATCCTCTCATTCCCCGCGTTCCATCATCCATACATCTCCGTCATCCATACATCAAAATGTGCATTCAATTATTATTACTATTATCACATTCTATCAAATCATTTATGCTTCGTCTGAGAATTACTCTCTGTACTGCTGCTGACTTTTCTGTCTTTTCAAACCTGCTACCACGATGTGTGCAGTTTACAGAGATGTGCAGAATAAGAAGAGGATGTTCTGCACCTGTGCAAATGTGAGCTGTGTCACAAATTAAATTTACATTTTACTATTTTTGAGCGCTTAACTGGTCTTTTTTAGGGAGCTTTGCTTTTACATCATTTACCTTTTATTTAGAATATATTAACACTGTAAGGGGTTTTTTTTTGTTTGTTTTTTTATTGTTTTCAGTAAAAGAGTCACTAAAATGTGAATTTTATCCACTTCACTGGACGAACTATTGAGCTGCGCTTTAGATCAGGTGACTGGTGTACATATGAGTGTGTGTGTACCCATCGTGTTGCGCTTAGGGCTTTCTAATGCTGCCCCTCACTCCTAATAGGAGGAGACAGTGCAGACCGGGCCACAATAGAACAGATTTAGATGGAGAGGTGAGGTGTGCATGTGTCTGTGTGTGTGTTTGAGTGTGTGAGAGTATGTGGGTGTGTAAAGTGAAAAAGTGTGTGCATGAGTTAAAGAGGATCACTAGAATGGTGAAGGGTCAAACCCCTTGTCTGTCTTTTGCACTTTTTCTGTTGTGGTGTCCATGGGGAGAGCCCTATGGATTGGCTGCTTGGGTAGTTATTTCCCTCTACTTGCCCAAGCCAAGAGTATGATTAAATTGTCATTGTTTCAGCGGTGTGTAAAAGGGGTTCAAAAAGACAAAAAAGGAAAGATACAGTAGAACGGGATAGCTACTAAGAGAGAGAGAAAGAAATGAATGACCATGCCGCCTTCCGACTGACAGTGAAATATTCCTCCTCTCATCCTCCCATCATGCTTCATGTGTGTGCCTGATGGGGAGAGAATCACAGACCAGCCCACACCCCACCTCTTGGTTTAGGTCTCTCTAGTTTTTTTTTTTCTTTCTTAGTCTGCCTTTCACTCTTTTTTTGTCTTGCTGCCTCTTGTCTGTGCACTTGCTTTCTCTCTTAGTATAACACAGCAACTTTATCCAATGCACCTTTCAAATAAACTCTACCATCACATGAGTATATTCTGCAGTATTTGTCCTTCCTAAATTTACTCTATATCCAACCATTCATCTGCTTAACAAAAGTATATCCTCTCTGAATCAGGGAATTATGATCAGCATTGTGTACAGAAGACAAGGTTTTTATAGTTACAGTAGTTACACACTGAAGACTGATACTCATGGGAAAAAATACTGAAGAAAGGTTTTTACATTTTCTTGTGTCTTGCCCCCTAACTTATTTGATTGCATTAATTAATTAAAGTCTTTCCCACCCACTTTATTATAAAAACACAAAAAGTGAAACATGCATATAACAATGTATAAATGTATGTTTATTCTGATATTCACAATCTGTGATGTTTTTGTAAATGCCGCTGAGCACACAAAGCAGCAAATTTATTTTACTTTATTTTTGTTTCGACAGAACAAATAAGCCTAACGGCATCGCTCCTTGTTTGTCCCTCAGACTGTCTCAGCGGTTCAGCTTTGACACAGACCCGCACATGTGTGAACATGTCAGTCATAGGTTTACATACAGCTCATTATTTTGCACATGTAAAAGCAAGAAAACTGCA
>VUQI01002253.1:12311-27585 GCA_015106735.1 Paratilapia polleni | reverse complement strand
GTGAGCTCTTGAAGAAACCCCACATTTTCCCAGTCAGCACTTTCCAGCACACACACACACACACACACACACACACACACACACACACACACACACACACACACACACACACACACACAAACACAGTGATGTTTTGTATGTAAAAACAGAAAAGTATTACTGAGTAAAAAGTCAAATATCCCTCTGTGAAGTTTAAGTATTTGAGTTTAGTTTTTTTACTGCGTGGCATGAATCTATCATGCTTTACAGCCTCCTTGAAGACATTCATAAGAATAAAAAGTTCATATGCACGTTTAAACACTACAAGCACTCAGACACACAAGTGAACATTAGACAGCAGAGAGTGTATCTGTGTTCCCCTTGTCTGTTTATCCAAGGTGGAGCTTAGTCTGTTAAATGACCTTTATTGTCCCTGCCTGCTGATTGAGCACCAGCTAAAGTTTCCCCGCTCTCGGGCAAGTACCAGCACATACTGTAACTGCTCTTTACAACCTCTTTTCAGTCTCTCTGAGTCTGACTTGTTCAATTTTTTATGTTATTAAGCATAAACCTTCACACATGTGGCTCTTTTGAAACATGAATTCTTGTCTTACCCCTGCTTTGCCTCTAAGTCCCACATCAACAAGTGTCCTGCTTCAAGCTCAGTGCTGTGTTTTACTGCAAACCCTTCAATCTGAGTCATTATAGCCCAGGGCCAGTAATGGTATACAGTTACACCACCAATACTCTGTAATAAAGAGGTAAATACTAAGGCAGAGTGCTGGATCTACATTAAATGGGCCTGACCATGTGTGGAGAGGAAGACAGATTATTTAGAGTTTACAAGTTTATATTATTAAAAAAAATCTGCTTCATGACAGCAGAGAGGCATGTTCTTACATGCAAAGGGTTAACAAGGTGAAACTCTCTTGCGTGCAGCTGTATCATATGTAAGCTAATATTCCCCAAATCTCAGTGTTGCTGTAATGCAGAAACTCCCACTGCCCCCGAAGACTTCACTTTGGATTTAATTTTACAGGCCACAGCGCCCTCCCACAGGAGGCGCTGATTGGTCGAGCTGCCTGCTGGAATATTCAATCAGACACCTTGCTCGCAGCTCTGATTGGACACAGCCGGTGCAGTTATGTAAATGAGCACCTGGTGGCGCCTGCTGGCCCGGCTGCGGAGCCCGGACTGTGGAGGATCGGATCAGAGGCTCAGATTCAGAGAAGGTCCGAGAAGCAGAGGTACTTTACGTGTTCTTTTCCTTATTTTGTATTCTTCCTTATTATCGACAGGTTGAAAGTTATTCATCTCAAGAGTGTCAAGTGAAAGTCAGGCTGCGGGTGGAAAATCAGCTGGTGCGCGCGGCACGTACGGAGTATTTTTGTTGTTTTCTGAGTTTTGGTGGAGGTCGTTCACTGAACTCAACTACTGCTTCGGAGGTCAGTTTGGATTATTCCGTGGACGCGTGTTGTATAGGGCACAATTCACTAAACAGAGTTTATTCCAAAGTTTGGACTGCTGTCACAGCACACTTCTCCCTGTCTTTTAGGTAAGTACTCACAACCTGGTCCGCGCGTTTCTTCTCCGTGCGCTTTGCTCCGTAATAAGCGGCTATAATAATAATGCTGCGGGTATTTCCAGCTGTCTGTCTGTCTGTGTGTATGTCTGTGTGTCTGTCTCTCACTCTGTGGCTTGGCGTCTATATGTCTCGTTGTGATCCGGGAGCGCTGCAGCTCTGGACGCTGGCCACGGACTCCTTGGAAGCGCATATGAGGTATAACGTTGCGCCTCTCTGCACGTTTGTGTGGCAGATACATTGTGGTATTTAGGCTGCCGACTGCGTAGCTGAAATATTCTGACAGCGTACATCATGGTCTAGACTTATTGCAACATCGTGTTAAAAGTGGGTCCTTGGCACCAGAAAACATTATTCAGAGTCCTCACTGATTGACGCGTTTATATTAAGTATGGATTTTTGCTTTTCTTCCAACCTCCTCATCAATTCAAATAATCACCCAGACTCACGGCCACTAACTTTCAAACAGTTACATGGGTTTGGTTAAGTTGTCCCCAGTCATTCCTCTCTTCAAAGTCCTTGAATGTCGTTCTTCCCCCCTCATTTACAAAAACCAAACAAATTAAACAAAAGTAAGCTGTCTGGGCAGCTTTAAAAGCTTTAAAACTGCAGCAGCCAGAGTGAAGGGCTCAGTAAAATGTATAACATTTAGAAGGAGCTCTTCACATCCAGCTGATGGTCATCACACAGACTGTTGACCCTGTGACCTCCTCGCAGCACATGGGGACCTTCAGTGGGACCCTCATCTCTGGTTTCACTCACCTCTGGTCTTTGCTTCTCCATTGGGGAGCTAATCAGTCACCAGAACCAAGTCTGAAATCAGCACAGGGTGGCCTGGCACTGGAACCTGTGTTGATAAAGGAAACATTTCAGACTCTGGGGAAGAGCTGCAGGAAGGTTTGGACTTTGAACAGGATGTACAGTTTGTGTTTTCATGAAGCAGAAGAAAGGGGGCAGTGATAGCTGATCAATCACGTGGTGTTATAAATGATTCTCATGTTTTCTGAGAACAGGATGGTGCAGAAATATCTATTTTTCAGCTTTCTGCATCTGTTAATTTTTGTATGACAGAGATGGAAGAGGAGAAGTGAAAATGTGGGTTTGATTGCATGCGTTTCTGTTGTCATCTTGCTCCTGTGTGTTTGTGCATGCCTCTGTGCTTGCAGAGAGGCGGATGGTGACCTACCGGAGGAGTTAAACAATGGGCTTCGGTGGGTGTGCGGTGCAGCGTGCAGTCACCTTTCCCACTGCATGAAAATGGTAGATGTGGGTAGTTTGTTGGCTAGTGGACTGAGAAGGCAGTCCAGATGAGAGGAGGTGTACCATTGTTAAACTGCTGGGTGGAGTGGGTGGGGGTGCTTGTGCTATAGAGATAGAATTGCAATAAAATGCATTTTCTCTCTCCGTCCCTCCCTCTCTGCCTATAAGGCAGGGACATAAAGTGAGGAGGATCCTTGAATGTTGATGCACATGTCTGTTGGATCCCTGTCTAATGGGCATCAGGCTGCTAATTCTTCCACAATGTCCCAAGAGAGCCATTGACTCTGCATAGTTACTTTTAATCAGCTGTGCAGTCAAGCAAAGAAGACCCAGAATATTTTAAATAGTCGAATAGCCCTGTTATGTGAGTATATGTGTTCATGCACATAGTTTTATTTTTTTATTTTTTATTGATTTGTATTCTTCTTCGCAGGCTCACGAGAAAATGACATTAATGGCATAATATGATTTGTGGAGAAGTATGCACAGAGGAAAGTAATTTGTCTAACAGTGTTTGAAGAAACTGCTGTTATCTGATTTATTTCTGTCTTTAGAGATGTTAAGACTCCGCAGCAAAAGTCTTTAAATGCTGTTTTTTTTTTTTTTTTATGTACAAGACAAGAAAAAAAATGAACAGCGGTTTTGCAGTGTTGCAGTACTGGTGTTGTTTTATGATTGAAAGCACACTGCAGCGTGCCAGTGCAAGCTTTTCTGCATACACAGAAACAAGGTTTAGTGTCTGTCATGGGAACACTGGTTTGTATAGTCTGGTTGATCATTGACTCCAGTCTGTTATCCTCTATCTGGATCATTGTTTTGGGTTATTTGTGTTTCTGGTTGTTGAGCATTTAAAAAAAAGACTTAGCAGGTGGATGCAAATTCAAAACCCAAAGGAGTCAGATCCTGCACGATGACTGAATTGCATGTTTGGCATAGTTGCCTGATCTTTATGTGGCTAAAAGGGCTAGTTAACCACATGAAAGAGCACAATGATGATAGTATTTTCAGTTGAGAAGAACTGTCTTTTATGTGACTTCTCTCACAGAGATCATACATTAAACAGAAAGTCTGTGTTTGCTTATAATTGGTTCAGACAGATTGAACAGGAAGGCAAGTGGAAGAATTCATTTTAGTCCAAAGACACGGCATGGTTACTTGCCTACCCTCTCTGCAATCCCCCTGTAATAGGAAATGAAACCAATTGAACGTGGGACTCCAGTGTTCACCCTGTTTTCCCAAACCAATTTCCCTTCAAGTCTAGACAGCTGGACATTTCAATTGCATCTGTGTATGTGTGGTCACATGTGGGGGAAGCTCAACAAGACTGTCAGACAAACAAATTAATCGTGTAATGGGTGGTGACACTTCAAAGCGGGATCTGGGGTGTTCTTGGGCTTTAGTTGTCAGTGGGTTTTCAAATCTATTTGATTTCCTCTTCATGAATCTCCATCCCTGAAGTCCTACCTTCTCTCAAAACAGCCTGCCCTCCCCTCCAGTGTCCCTCCATCCTTCCTTTGACATCGAGCATACTTTTGATCCTCTAATTGATCATTCTGGCAATCTGTCTCTTTCCCTACATGTAACATGGAACACAGATTTTCCTTCTTCATCTTCTGTATCTCTCCATTCCCTTTGAAGCAGCACTAGACATTTTATTTATCTTCCTCCTCAGCTCATCCATCTTACCCTCAGCCTCTCTTCTCCTATCGTCCCTGTGAGTCTCCTTATTTATCTGTTTGCTCTTTCTGTGAAGGGTGCCCTTGTTAGATAGCAGTGTTGCTGTTTGCATGCAAGTACACTTGGGTTAAATTTTCTTCAGTATCTTATCAGGGTATCTCAGACATTTACTTTGTTCCCAGTATAAACTCAGGAACCTGCGGAAATGCCTTCCAAAATTAAAGGTGGCCTATTTTTGAAGGTGCTAATGTATATATGTGATATCGTTTATCCTCAGTATAAGCATGTGGTGAAGTAAAGAAATCTAGAAGCTTGAAGGTACTGTGATACCTCCCTAATGTATAATTTCTCAACTGTAGTACATGTTTTATGACTTTATGAAATAATAAAAAACTCTTATTAAATGAGAGCTCCACTGATTAGGCATTACGCCCCTATAACATTGTGAAATTTTGATGCACAATTTAAGCAGTAAGATATGTTTTTTTTATACCAGAATGTGTGTTCTTTAATTGAATGTCTGCAAGGAAAAACATAAAGTGTAAAACCTTGAGCTGCGCGTTTTTGATGATGCCTTCTGAAGTGAGGGGTAGATTTCATCACTGAGAAACCAAGGGACACTGCAGTCACACTGTAAAGCATATGCTGCTTTATCCTCCTTTTTGGCTCTAATGGGGTCCATACTTTACAAAATTAGCATTATTTATTATTAAAAAAAAATTTAATTAAACATCGATTAAGACCATAAATGCCCCAGGAAAGTGTTTACTGAAGTCACAGATTGCAGGAGCAGAGGGCTGTTCTCCCATAGACTTCTATACAACTGAATGTCTTTTTGCAGTTTTTCCAGTTAGCGATTTGAATGTGCTATGCTACAAGCAGCTATTGTAGCCTCAAGAAGAAATGTCCGGTAAGCTTGCTTTTTTCCCTGATTTCACGCCTCTATCCATCCATTTTATGCCACTTATCAAATTCATGGTCACAGTGGGGCTGGAGCCTATTCCAGCTGTCATAGAGTCAGAGGTGGGGTACACCCTGGACGAGACAACACATTAAGACCAACAACAATTCACACTTACAGCCAATTTAGAATTAGTAATTAACCTAATATGCATGTCTTTGCACTGTGGGAGAACCCATGCAGGCACAGGGAGAACATGCAAACTCCACACAGAAGGACCCAGGCAGCTGGTGAATTTGAATCCAGGACCTTCTTACTGTGAGGCGACAGCACTAACCACTGCACCACCGTGCTGCCCTCCTCACCTCTAGAGTTTTTTCTTTTCAAATTTGTATTCTTCAACTGATGCTGCCCTTACTTGAGGTAATATACTTTGCTCAGCTCTGGCACCACACACGGTTTTACACAACTTTTTTTTATAAATGGTATACTCCCCAAAAACCTGAACACAGTCTTTAATCTGCAAAATTGGTCAAGTTCACATCTAAATCTTATGATTAAGTTAATGGTGTAATTATGAATCATGTTGTGCTCCTTCACACATTTTGCCAACTTCTGGAAGCTGAAGTTATCGCTTCTGGAAAAAGAACCTCATAAAAGATGGAAACAAACTTAAAAGCCAGAATGTGCTCTCTTCTCTGCCTCTTGCTCTTTCTTTCTTTTGGGTTTTTTTTTTCATCACTGTTCAAATCCTCACATTGTGGTGGTGTTTTTCAGCCCGAGTTTCTAGCACACACAGTGCCTCATGTGGCACAGAGCACCACTAATAATTACTAATGGCTTCTGGCAAAGTAAGTGTTTTGAAACCTTGTTGGAACATGGGCGAAAAATTGTGTTAAACATCAAAGGTTACTTTCTTTTTCAATATGTCTTCTCTGCATATGATGAATTTGAGTTGCAATGACATCCACACTGAGTGGGCTGGATGTGTCTGTCTTTCCCTCCAAGGGGTTTGGAGGGGCACATTAGCATCAGGAAAATGTTGTGTGATGTGTAATTTAGCTCTTTTTAGGCTGTTTTTCACTGCTGAGAGGGAGGAGGAGGACTGTGAGTTTGATAGAGGTATCGCCCTGTGCCTGAGGCTTTTAACAGAGAAGTTTGTGTGTGTGTGTGTGTGTGTGTGTGTGTGTGTGGCTAGTGTTTGAGCAAAAACCCAGGCTTTATATTAACCAGACCACCATGTTTTTGGATCCTAATGTGCTTTTGTCTTTATTTTTTGCTGCAATATTGAATAACCAGAAGATGTCTGAAAACCTTTTCATTCCCCTCACCTGTTATTCATTAGAAATGAAGAAAAGAGATCTGTTGGATTGCTCGGTTAGGCCAGACTAATTTTCTCACTTTGACTCAAAATGGTGAGTCTAGCTGAGCTCATTCCGGTTTGCCCCGATCTTTCTTTTTCTTTATGCCGTTTTCTGTCTGTTACTCTTGAGTTCACCTCTCACTCTCTCCTTTCATCCCTTCTCTTGTTCCCTCTCTCTCCATTTCAATAGCTGCTCAGTGGATGAATAATTCTCAACCTCCTGCGGCAAAGAGTTGCTTTTGTTCCACGCTTGCTCTGCCAGTCTCTTCGTTCGATTACTGGTGGGAATTTTCCTCCGTGACATTCTTCTGTTTATCTGTCTGTCTGTTTCAGTCTGCGGCTGTTTTCTCACTGTCCTGTCACATGCCTCTGCTTTCACCCCATCCTCCCCTCTGCTTCTCACTTGTTCTCTGACAGGTGGCAGTGAGACTGTGCAAATTGAATTCAGAGAATTGGGCTGCAGCTCTCCATCACACTGCAGCCCTAAAGGACCCTCTGTGTCAAACTAGAACCAGAGGTTCACATACACTCTGCTGCAAGGCTGTCGTATTAACATGCTAATGCTCCCTCATGCCTGCTAGATACTCATTATGAGTCTTACAGCCATGCTTCAACTAAGGTCAAACTCAGAACTAATCTTTCCTCAGAGTAGCACTGATGGTTCATTTTCAGGCAGCACATGACTTTGCTTCACTTTTAAGTGAGACAAGCACTAGAAAGTGAAATGGATCTCATCTCATTCCAGATGGATTAAACAGGGCAGAAAAGGAGCTGAGGACAGCCTAACTGCATGTAGCCACAAGTATGAGGCTTCAGGCCCTGAGAAGCATAATAGTATTCCAGTTTCTGTCGGTCATAACCAGTTTCCCAGAAGAAATGCAGACAAAATTTAACACATTTTTCCTTTGTAAACACAGAGAAAGAGGACTTCACTCTGATTCACACGGTAATAAACAGCCAACTCTGTGTAGATCATGTTGACTACCAGAGGTGCTAACAAGCCCTTCATTTTCTTTGCGTGTGACTTTATCATGCTCTCTGTTCTTTGTCTTATTTCAGCTTTGAGAACATCCTCTTATGTTTTTAGTTTGATTCTTTCTTGTTATTGTTGAGTTTACCGGGTAGGCAGTTTACCGCCTTCTGGATTGTGTGTTGTTACTGTATCTGATCAGGCTCATTTCCTTTTGATTGCCTTTGCAGATGCTATAATGTTGGAGCACAATTATAGGGACTTTAATAAAAATAACAAAAATAGTCCAAACTAAATATTATGGTTATATTGCAGGCCTGTATTCACAAAGACAAATTTTGGTTCTACCTGTTCTGTATGTTGCTTTGATTACTGATTTCTGCGATGACTGACAAAAGACAAAACTGCAAAGTTCCTTTTTCAAATATTTCACAAGCTTTCAATTGGAACAAAGTCTAGACAAGTGCGAGGAAAAATGCAATCAATGTAATGACAAACATTGCCCCCAAAGCATTGAAACATTGTAAAGAAGACTGTAGAAGAGTCTTGGAATAAAGGGAACTCTGAAAAACAGTGTTATCTGTTCATTATTGTGTCTTAATTGGAGCCTTTTCACAAGTAATGAGGAGTGACAAGGAAATGGTGCTGAAAAAATATTAATAAAAAAGATTTTTAGATTTGAGGATTTTTTTTGTTTGTTACTAAAGTGTTTTTGATAAGTTTCCTTATGTATGTTTGCGTGTTTAAGATTCGTGACCTCTATTTGTACTGAACAGTTCAAAGAAAAATACTTTGTCAGAGATTTCTGATGAACTACATAATGAAGAATTTGCCATTCTGCACCAAAGTTTGTTGTTACTTGTTGGCAAACAAACACAAGGTGAGGGTCTAGCCCTGCCGGAAACCTTTTAACAGTAACCCCAACAAACATGACAAACAGCCACAGGCACAGAAGACTGCCCACCTCCTTGGATTTATGAGTATTCAATTTATTACACAGATATAGTACTGTGCAAAAGTCTCGAGCCACCCCTCATGTCTTTATATTTGGATTCCAAGGAGCCAGACATTCTTGTAATTTTTAATGTGGTCTTGAGCAACAGTTCTCGAGACTTTCTGAAGGTCTTTCAAAGTTTTTCTTTGGAAATATTCTTTTTTGCAGTCCTTGTACCTGACCATTTTCAAAGGAATGTTTGTTTGTTAAGCTACTTAACACTAACCTAAGAATCATTCAGTCATAAAAAAGGCACCTAACTTAATAGATGAACCAGTGTTGTGTCTACACATAACAGAAAAGAACTAATTTTAAATTGTATCTTTAGGCACTTTGTTACTAGCAGCCTGTCGCAAAAACACATAATTTGTTCCCATTTCTTTAGTCGAATCTAGTTTGACAGGCATAAAATAGTATTTTTGCACCAACAAGGTGATTCCCAAAGAGCTATTAGCTGAAAACTTGGCATATCTCAGTATGATGTGCAGTTTGTCCATAAAAAAATGGAGGAACCTGGACAAGTGGAGAACAAAAGAAGTGGCAGGCCTAAAAAACTATTTACAGCAGATGAAAAGTATCTGAAAGTCATGTCATTAAGAAATAGGAAAAAATCCAGCAAAGACCTGACACAGGACCTGAGAGATGTATCTTGCTGATGTATCCCAAATTCCACAAGAACTGGACTGAAAATCAGTGGCAACAGGTCTGATGGAGTGATGAATCCAAATTTATATTTTTGGTTCAAATCATCATCAATATGTACAAAGGAGGTCAGGAGAGAGTTACAACAGTGAGTGTCTGCAGCCATCTGTAAACACGGTGGAGGCTCTGTCATGGTTTGGGGCTGCATTTCAGCCACTGGTGTCAGAGATCTTATCAAAATTGATGGAATTATGAATGCAAAAAAAACCATCAGATTTTGATCCACTATGTAACACCAACTGGAAAGCATCTGATTGGCAACGGCTTCATTTTTCAGCATGACAATGATCCCAAACACACTGCCAAAGCAGTAAAAGCATACCTGGGTAGAAAAATACACAGTGAGCACTGTCAGTCATGGATTGGCCTCCCCAGAGCCCGGACCTCAGCATTATTGAAGCAGTGTGGGATCATATTGACAGAGAACAGAACAAAAGGCAGCCAACATCCAAAGAAGAGCTTTGAATGTCCTTCAAGAAGCCTGGAGAACTATTCCTGAAGACTACTTAAAGAAATTAGAAGAAGAGAGTTCAGGCTGTGTGCAAGAATAAAGGTGGTCATACCAAATATTGACTTTCAAGCTTGTTAGAATTGTACAAACTCTGTTTTTGCCTTATATACTGTATTTCCATTGATGTTTGCACATTTCTCATTTTCCTAGCGAAATATAAAGAAATGAGAGGTGACGCGAGACTTTTGCACAGTAATGTATTTTCAAGCTTATTTACATGTGCATATTTTGGCTGGAATAGGTATCACGTCAACAAATTAACTAACCAAATTAAAGATAAACACAACACTCAGAAGAAAATGTGTTTCTGACTTTAAACTTGAGCCAGTTTCACAAATAAACTCTGGACAATGTCAGGAGAATAAAGCTGGAACATTTTCTGAAGTTGTCCCTTCTCAGATGTAGCACACAGCAGGAAATAATCCACTTCAACGCATTCTTAATACTGTGAATACTCCCTTTGGTTTAGATGAGGGAACTCTTAGGTAGAGCTTTCAGGAGGCAGGAAACATGATGCACTGGCTTGCTTTGAATTCATTTTCCTGCTCTGTTCTCACATGGGTGCAGTTGGACATCACACTGACTTTGTGCTAGGGAGCTGGCAGGTTAAAGACAGGTAAATGTTTGATATGAGACATTTGGGTTCTCATTCAGCTGTTTCCAGAAAAGTTTAGTGCTGCAGTGAATTTGTGAGAACAGCTTTAGTGTAGTGCTTTGTCCCCTGTGCTTGCTACTAGGTTTGTGTGGCTGCTATTGATGAAGGCAATCTCATTTGCCGAAACAACCTGCGGTAATCAGTCACCATTTGTCTCTGTCCACCATGAGGACGAGTAATGCTGCAGCTGGTATGGACTGATGAGCCAAGTGGACCTGAAAAGGAAGCTGGTGGAGGTTTCATTCTTTAGCTATGACTGATGTCAGCTTTGTGTAGTTGCATGATAATGAACCCAACTTTATTATGTTCATTTTTTACTTGTTTGTGCTCTACCCTTGAGCCTCAGCTCCTGAGTGCACACCACTGCTTTATGATTCTGTCTCAGTAAGGAGATTTTTTTTGAATTGGGTATTTTTTGGGGTGAAAGATGAGCTGTCTTAATGAGTCATCTGGTGTTAAGCACAATTCAAATGTTTCTGGAAGCAGGTTTCAGCTTTTACAGTCCCCTTTCTTCATGAATCACCACTTTCCTCAGTCATTGTTCATGCTATACGTCCCCCTTTTCTTACTGATGCTGATTTAATTTGTTTTTCTGACGCTGCTGTCTTTCCCTTTCAACTCACATTTCCAAGTGATTCATCTATTCTTTCCTCCTGGTTCTTCCTGTAAACTCAGCAAAATCAGATTCCACAGACATGACTGGCACTTCCTTGTAAGGATGTGACACACAGATTTTAAAATGCATGTCTAATGTGTCACTCAACTCCATGACGGATAACAGAACATAATATCAGCCTTCACCTGAAGCTCCCTGTCATATATTGAATCATCTTTAAATGTTTTTTAGGCAAATGTCACATTTCTGCTGCCTGTTCTCTCAGTTTAAATACCAAATTAGTTTCCAGCCTCACTGAGGGTGAAAAGCTGTGCCGTTTCCTTGCTGAGAGAAATATTATGCTGAGTAATGTTAATATTTAAGCCTGGCAAGCTGTAGGAAATGTTTTCAGAAAAACAGAACCCCATGGACACATTGGTATAGCCAAACAACTTAAGCCTGTCCTTGGAGTGGGTCTTCAGTAAAAACAAGAAAACAGTGGCCCCGCAGGGATGAGCACTTTACTCACACCAGTCCTGAGTCACATAAAAGCAAGGCTGTGTTCAAGGAAGTCATCAGATGACCTTGTTTCTCTGGCTGGCACAGTCTCCACAGTCTCACCCTTCAAAGTGTTGTGAAGATTGAAGATAAATCCACACTTCATTCTTGCCAGGCCTCTGAGTGTAGTGGTGCGTACAACCAACTTCCTCACACACACGAACAGAAACCCAAAACAAAGAGCTCACTACTCTGTGTCTCCCCAGTGGCCATTAGTCATGTCTAACTGGCAGAGTATTACTTTATCTGGCTGAGACCGGAGACTTCACACATTGCGATCTGTGTATAGAACAAGAACGACATTGAAGAAGCGAGGCTCAAGGCCTTCTTTATGTTGCAAATTATATGCATTACATTATTGCTAGGCTTTGCCCAAAACTTCACACTTTTAGATAATTTATCAACACTTGGCAAAACAAATGAGGCTGTTTTAGTCATGCTGGTGGTGCAGCTCCTGGTTCATTGCTTCTGTCCTGACTGTCTCAACTATTTGACCATCCAACAAGTGGATAAATTGCTGTTACATTTTAAACAGACATTTGTGGTGTCCTGAGGATGAACTCTACCAACTTTTGTCTTTTCTCCTTCCACAATGATGGGGTTGAGTTTGACCAAAGTGTTTCAACAACTGAGTGATGTTCATATTCTCACAAGGCGAATTTGTGTGTATTTAGACAAAAGCTGCAAGGAGGTGAGAAATAAACTGTCGGGTGTCTTTCTCTGTCTCGCTCTTGTCCCCTCCTGTCTGGACATATGCAGCCTCGCTGTTCTGTCTGTGCCACTCCACATTTAGCGATTATTGAAGCACAACATTAAATTATACTCTCAGTGGGCAGTTTATTAGGTACACCTCACTAGTACTGGGTCGGACCTCCTTTTGCCTTCAGAACTGCCTTAATTCTTTGTGCCATAGATTCAACAAGGTGCTGGAAACATTCCTCAGAGATTTTGGTTCATGTTGACATGATGGCATCACACAGTTGCTGCAGGTCTGGTGACTGTGGAGGCCATTTGTGTACAGTGAACTCATTGTCATGTTCAAGAAACCAGTTTGAGATGATTTTCAGCTTTGAGTGTTCACCAGAAGATGAGTACACTGTGGTCATAAAGGGATGAACATGGTCAGCAACAATACTCAGGTAGGCTGTGACGATGCTCAGTTGGTACAGAGGGGCCCAAAGTGTGCCAAGAAGATATTTCCCACATCATTAGACCACCAGCAGCAGCAGCCTGAATCGTTGACACAAGGCAGGATGGATCCGTGCTTTCATGTTGTTCACGCCAAATTCTGACCCTACCATCCGACTGTTGCAGCAGAAATCGAGACTCATCAGACCAGGCAACATTTTTCCAGCCTTCTATTAACTAATTTTAGTCAGCCTGTATTAACTGTAGCCTCAGTTTCCTGTTCTTAGCTGACAGGAGTGGCATCTGGTGTGGTCTTCTGCTGCTGTAGCCCATCTGCTTCAAGGTTCAACATGTAGTGAGTTCAGAGATGCTCTTCTGCATACCTTGGTTGTAATGAGTGGTTATTTGAGTTACTGTTACCTTCCTATCAGTTCAAAGCAGCCTGGCCATTCTTCTCTGACCTCTGACATCAACAAGGCATTTTCACCCAGAGAACTGCGCTTACTGGATATTTTCTCTTTTTCAGACCATTCTCTGTAAACCCTAGAGATGGTTGTGTGGGAAAATCCCAGTAGATCAGCAGTTTGTGAAATACTCAGACCAGCCCATTTGGCACCAACCATGTCTTGTTCAGTCACTTGAATCACCTTTCTTCCCCATTCTGATCCTCAGTTTGAACTTCAGCAGGTCTGGTTGACCATGTCTATATGCCTAAATGTGTTGAGTTGCTGCCATGTGGTTGGATGATTAGATATTTACGTTAATGAGCAGTTGAACAAGTGTACCTAACAAAGTGTCTGGGGAGTGTGTAATGAATACCACTTTATGTAATTGGATTAGCATGTTAGTAAATGATGTGTGCACGCTGCTGAGATGTGTGGAGTCAATTAAATTTAAAATGTTAAAAAATAATAAAAACAGTTCTGTTTATCTGATAACATTAAATTGATTCAGAGTGTTGAAATTGTCAGTTAATGATCATGAAGTCATTAATCATAAATTGATTTTACAGGAAAATCTACACAGGCATTCAGAGCGCTGTTTTCAGCTACCATCAGTCCTGTGTGTTACCTAATGCAAGTCTCTTTTTAAAAGGCTGATCATTAGAAAAACACTTTTCCAATTGTATTAGCACAGCTGTTGTGTTGATTAAAGCAGCAATGAATTTGGCTATTTGACCGTCTGGAGCATCAGCCTTCGAAGGTTCGATTATAGTCTCAGAATGGCTAAAAATAAATTTTTTCTGAATCTCATCTGTGTATTCTTGCTCTAAGAAATAAAGGGTGCAAAACACCAGTCTCAGAATCAGCAGTGAAGAGGCGACTCCAGGACGCCAGAAAAACCTCATATCAGAGACAGGCTAACAAAAAGGTGAAGATTACTGGGGGGGGAACAGCCAGAGGAAGATGTGGCTTTTTCTTTTCAAATCTCTTCTGGAAGTGCAGCATCCTGGAGCTGCCTCTCCACTGTTGACGTTAAAACCGCTGTTTTGTGGCAAGCTTTCATAAAACTGCCAATTAAGGACCTGTGAGGTGTCTGTTTTCTCAAACTAAAGTCTCTAATGTACTTGTCCTTTTGCTCAGTCGTGCACTGTGGCCTCCCACTTCTTTCTGTTCTGGCTAGAACCAGTTTGTGCTCTTCTGTGAAAGAAGTGTCACACACTGTCGTATAAAATCTTACGTTTTTTGTGGCGATTTCCTCCATGCAACAGCCTTCATTTTTTAGAGCAAAAATACTGTGACAAGTTTTAGAAGAAAGCGCCTTTTTTTTTGTCGGGTCAATTTGAGACTATAATCCAACCCGCAAAGGCTAATGATCCAGACACTCAGCTAGCCAAAAATATTCCTTGTGTAATCAGCAGAACAGTTTTCAGCTGAGCAAACATAATCATAAATGAAAAATCAGCCTTTTAGCATCATAAACCTGCAGTAGGTAATGAAATTAGTTTCATTGGAACACAGGACTTTACACCTACAGAGAGATTCCAATAAAAATAATGAATGATTCATAATTGATGACTCCATTAATTACTGATTGTAATTTATAACATTTAAGATTAGTTTGTTACGTGAGATTAAAAAAAGGGGGGTTGGCTTCAAAAATGAAGAAATTTCTAAGCGGCCCAAACCTTTGAGCAGCAGTGTATATGGTTTTGGCAGGTGTAAGTGATCATATTCATCAAGTTGATAGGATGCATTCTGCCCCAGAAACTTGAAAAATAAGCAAACGTGGCCAGTATGAAATGCATAAGTTGAAATTTGCTAAGGTTGCTGTTCGGCAGAACCCTTGACAGGAAAAATGGACCAAGTATCGGCTGTGATTGATTACATCTCTTAGGTTTCAAGCCTGTGCAGGTCTTTTTTTTTTTTTTTTTTTTTTTTTTTTTTTGAAACAAAAAA
>VUQI01002253.1:0-12291 GCA_015106735.1 Paratilapia polleni | reverse complement strand
ATGGAGAAAAATCACAAAAAAGCCTGTAAGTTATGATATACTTTGGATAATGATCAGCAGTGATGTAAACCATGCAGAGTTTGCAATTAAAGGACTCAAACATGCAAAACTATGTGAAAAACCTTTTACATCATTTCTGAAATTTGGGCTGGCTCTATTAAACAACTGGAAAGAATAATGAAGGCCAACATTTGGGTCCAACACGAGGGGCTCCGCAGAAAAGACACTAACCAGAGCCAAGGAAGTCTTGCCAGCTTTTTCTGAAGCAATCTAATTATAGAGACTGGCACTGGCTTTAATGATGCAATGGCTGCTAACTAAAAAAGTTCTCCCGTGTGTCTCTCTCTGCTCTCGACTCTGTCTCCGCCGTGTTTTGTTGTGCGGGACAGAAACAGCAGCTGCTCATAAGTATTCATTAGTCCTGCTCGTGGATTAGCGGAGACAAAATGTGAGTGTAGATTGGACTGCACACTGCGCTGCCTCCTCCAGAACACAGCGGGCCCTTCTCATTCTCTCTGAGCGCTAACCACAGCTGTTCAATACCACTTGACTTTTCCTAACAACAAAGTTCTCAGATGGCTGTGGCCACTTTTGTTCCTGCTCACTGAAACAGTTGCTTTTCTGGTTTTCTTTTGTCTTTGTCTGTCTGTGGTGTGTTGGATAAGAGGTTGTTCCCTTGCTGACAAAACGAGGATGAGACACTACTCAGGATAATGTTTGTTGATATCATGGTGGTTGTTATAGTGATCGCCTCAGATTTGTGACCCCCACTCATCAGCCTCAGCTCTGATTTGTGCACGCTGAGCTTAGTCCAGTAAGCCCCATATTTCAGCATTTTGTCATCAGGCATATGTGCAAACATACTTACTCATTCAAATGAAAAAAAGATGTCGGCCTCTCTTTTTCTCTCTCATTTTCTCTCCCCACTGTGAACACATGCACCGTGTATCGGTTGCATTGTGTCTACCATCCAGGACAGCTGCACTGGCTCGGCCATGCCCACATACGGGCCCCACGCACCCATGCGTACACACACTGTGAGGCCATAAGTCACCATTTCTACACCACCTCCCAGATACTCACACACATGTAACCGTGTCATTGCTGCTCCTGCCTTGTCGTCTCCACCCTGTTGTGCCTGCGCTAACTCTGCTATTCCCTCTGTTTCCATACATTCGCTCTCCCTGCCTCTCTCAGCAAACCCCCCCCCCCCCGATCTTCTGTCACTACAGCTGTGTGTCAGCTGTCGGCCTGTCCCAGTCTACACAGAGATGAAGCTGAAATGCGAAAGGGTCTGCAGGGGAGACAGCCTGGCCCCTCTGTTTCTCCCAGCTGTCACTCCCACTTCAGACTTCCACTTATCATCAGGGCTTCTTTCTTCCTCCTTGTTTCCCCATCGGAAGCCTTCTTCAGTTTTTTCCTGTAAGATTCACACTTTTGATTGGTGTTTTCCAAAGTTAGTTTTATGAAGAAAGGATGGAGTACTGTGTCATTTTGAAAATATCATGGACACACACCCTCTGTTATATTGGTTGATTTTTGTTGTGTTTCTTTGTGTTTCTGCCTTCTGTGTTCTCCTCTCTATGTCTCAGTGTTTCTTGCTAGTCTTTTGTTTACTTCCTGTGCTGCTTTGAAGGTTAGTTTTCTCATGTGTCTTTTAGCTCATGCCATGGCGAGGCTTCTGCCGTTCACGAGGATCACTACTCCTCCTACAGTATTGGTCAAAATTTAATCAAACTTGCACACCACGATCACCTAGTGGGTCTTCACCCAAACTGTGCTCAAGGTCAAGGTCACATTTGTTGTTTTACAGGCATTTTTTCATTTTCACAGCATAACCTTCATGCACACTACTTACAGTTTCACCAAATTCTCGCTCCTAAATGTACTGAACAATATTCAACTCAAACTCAAAAGTCGTTACCGTAAGATTCTCGATGTTGATAAATTTTGAGCCCACAAAATGATAAAGAAAGAACTTTATGAAATACCAAATGATGTGGTAGCTTGAAATATCACTTTGCCAAACATTTTGCACACCCCTTGTGTCCTGTTAGATGGTGATGATCATGAGCTTATTGGTCATGATGATGGAGGGAGGGGTCCTATTGGTTGACTCGCACATTAGGAAGGTTGTGGCCTTCCTATCACCATTATACTAACACCAGTAATATGGTCAGTGCTATGACATGTTGATACATTCACATATTTTCATGCTTTTTATGGCTGTGGTTACAACTGACCATGTAGTCATAATACTCCTGAACTCAAACACTTTAATTTGGTGGTGAATGAAATTAATTTGTCCTGGATATGTCTGTTTGTGAGCCTCCTTGACCTCTCGGTTTATTTTAATTCTCATTAGTTTGTGCAAAATAACCAACCATAGACAATAAAACTTATCACTTTCTTTCTGTACGTCACACATTGCAATAACCTGTGAACAGCTCCTGCATCACTGACGTTCTGGTTTTAGTCTTACCATTTCACCAGTTTTTTTTAAATCTGTTTGGCCTGCTTTTGTCAGTTTCACCTGTGTTTCATTGTATCCACCTGTGCCGTGTTCCCACCTGCGTATTGTTTTGCAGCCACTGCTCTCTGCATATATAATCTTGTCCTTTATCCATCTGTTCACCTCTCGCTCCTTCTGCTTCCTGTGCTCCCTGTTTTGTTTAACTTCTGGGCTTTGTGAATTTTTGGACTCTATGATCAGCCATTAAAAAGGTTCACTTTCTGTTTGTTTTGCCTTCCCTTGTGGCTTGCATTCAGGTCCAAAATCTACACTCACATGACACGCTCTGGTACCGGTTTATTAGGCACTAGCTAAAACTATTAATACAGCCTAGTGCAGCAGACCTGCAGTAAATCCTACCTTCACGAGGATTATATAATGTACTGAGAGGTATTTACTGAACTTTATTGTGGTCTTGGAAGGTCTGTATATGACAACACAGTTCAGCAGCACCAAAGACTACAGACTCCAAAATGACCATAAAGTACAATCCACACCTCTCTAAAACAGTTTTGACACAAACTCATCATAACTTTCATGACGGGAAGATTTATTGCAGCTTTGTTGTTTTTGTGGTTGCAAGGTGTACCTAATAAACTGGCAACTGAGTGCAGCTGTAAGTTTTAAAGATCTTTAAAGTCTGTCTCAGCAGCATTAAACAACGTCTGCAATGTGTTGTTATGAGCAAGTAATTTACGCTGTACTAACCTATCACAGACCATGTTTGTGTCCCCATTAACTCAAAACAATGACATCTGTCCTGTTCTCTTACTTATTGGCTCTCATTTCTTCACTCTTACAGTTTCATCTGTTTGTTATTTATTCCAAACAAGCATCTGTAACTGGGTGCTCCAAATATGCTCCGTCTCGTTAAGTAGGTTTGAAATCAGTAATTTAGAGAAATGATTGGCATTTCAAATACAGAAGGAATGACATTCTCATGGAATAAAATGGGGATGGCTAATTATACCATCCTCGGATACCAAGCTGTTTCATTTGTACCCTTTCTACAGGCAGCTTAGTATTATTGTATCATGGCATTCTGGTGCCAGAGAGAAAAACAAATTAGCCTGTGAAAGTGGCCTTTGTTATACGGCTTTGTGCTTGCTCCTTTGGGGTTTTGGCTCATTTCTGCATTTGGCATTGAAATCGCTGAGAAACAAATGATTGTGAGACATGCAACGTGCTTTTGAATAAGAGGATTTGACCGAGAGTTGAGTTATCGACGGAGATGGTGGGCCTGTGAGCTAAGCAGCCTTAGGCTAGAGCTGTATGTGTGCATGTGAATATGTATATATGTATATGAAGCGAAATGATTTGTGATTTGATGGTGGTACATGCTGTTTTTATAAAAGATGTTGTTCTAAACACCTTTTTTCTCTGTGACAGGTATGCCTGTGGCCATCAGTGTGACTCCAGACAGGTAACCAGGTGTGTTGCTGCTGTCATGGCCTTGACAACCCTGCGACTGTTTCCTGTCACTTTGATCACTGTCCTGGCAGTGCTGGAGTCATCTTCAGAGGAGCATGACTGGCACTTTAATCCAGGTAGGATGTCATATAAATGTGTACAGCAGAGGATATCTGTGTAATTTGGTCATGGACAAGTTGTTTGCACAGTTTGGTTTGGTTTTGTTTTTGTCCCTCCCAAAATTGTCCTATTTTAAACAGCATGGCAGTCAAGCTTTTTCTTTTATCCCCACAAACTCAGACATGATTGCATTTTCAAACCTCTTCCTCTCCTTGGGCACAGCAAACGCCTGTCCCGCTGCTCTGACATTCTCCTCACATTCTCAGATCAGTAAGGCTCATTCTCCATCCACTATCAACAGGCTATCCTGTGTCCTATCCCCGTCTGCCAGCCAGTTGTGTGTAACAGGAGAATAAGATAGCTAGGCGGTCCCCCCCACCACAGCTCGTCAAGACCACTAATGCACTAGCAGCGTGTGAAAGCGTCAGTCAAAATGTTGGGGAAGGGAACACATGAGTAGTTGGTGAATGTGTGCCAACCAGGTGTAACCAGAGGAGACTGTTTGCAGTGCGGTCAAACTTCAGACTGCAGCAGCTAAACTGTGAATAAGAGCAAATCTGCAGCTATCATTATTGTTTTAGTTATAAGTCAAGTATTTATTTAATTCATCACTTACTCTAGAAATGATTTCCCAGATGCCAACATGACATGTTGTATTTAAGATGATATAAAATGAAGAAAAAGCAGCAAACATTCAAGGAAATGTAAGTGTTTGAGCTTTTTGCTTGAGAAGTTACTTAAAACGGATCCAAATTAGAGCTGAAACAAATAAATAAAAGTATTTTGATTATTAATTGATTATCCTATGCTGTCAAGCTATCAGCATTGCTCTGGATAACACTATCATCCTGTAATATTTCTGTCCCCCACAGACTGTATTTAACTTAATGTGTATAAACAGAATCTGTCTGTGCCGTTCTGTTCTGTAGATAAGGGACCAGAAGCTTTTTTCGTTTTCAATTGTAGTCTGAGTGGTATTGACCAATCACGTCTGAGGAGGATTTGGTTGCATGCAGGTAAACAGTTCTCGTGGAGAGCAAAAACTGGATGTTATTTGTTGAAATACATCAAATAACCTTTAGCTGTTGTCTGAGGACGGTTTATTTTTTATTAGTTTTTTTGTAATGTATCTGTATTCATGAACACAAGCAATGAAAAGGGCACAGAAACGGAAATCTTGGCCCAGATATCTGCTAGCTTCACTGTAAGTCCTGAAAAATTAGGTGAACCGATTAGCTGATGGGCTCCCAGATTATATTTAATCTAATTTTTAATCTAGTGCTATCGTAATGTAAGCATTTTAATTGTCAAATACTTTGTTTGACTTGTTACCAAACAAAACTGCAAAACTATATGTCCATCATCCTGAAAAATTATTTGTATTACTACTAATTCAGAAATGATGGCATTCAAACAACTTCAGCGGCAAAAGTGAAGAGTTACGGTATGAGATGGGTTCTATTTTTGTAAAGATTTGTTTTAAATGAGGTATTTATAGGGTATTTGATGTTTTACATGACTTCTTGCACTTTTGATTAGAAATTATTTTGCACTGTGAGATTTGGCAGAGTGATACGCCAGAGGAAAGTTTGTGGTGGCTGCTTTGATATCTACTCTGGTGTTTGTAATTTTGGTGCGGACTTTCAAATAAAGTGCACACCTTCTGAGGCCAAAGCTCTTGTCCTGTACCCATGACCTAATATACAGTAGATTTAAACAGGTAATGGTTAAGACTAACACAGCTGTTAGTCCTTAAAAGGTGACCAGCATATCTTTTTTTAATTTCTGGTAAATCGAATATTTGATTTTAGTGAATTGAAAGTGTCTGCCTGCATTAGCTTTTTATGTGCATATTTTTCTTACAAAGGCACCAAGAATTGTCAAACCTAACAACATGTTAACTACACAGCCACCTGCACTGACTGCTTAGTAGCTTTCAAAGCTCATTAGACAGCAGCTTGTTTTCTTCATACACTGTATATAAAAGATGGACTTGCCCATTGGTTTGTGATGTCCTGTTTTTGAAGTCTCGACTGGAGCCATCTCACTTTTATGAAACCACACATATTAAATGAGGACACTGTGCACATTTATATGGTTACTTTACTCCACGTGGGTCTGTGACTAACAAAATGATTATAGTGTTGTATTAAATAAGACTTAAATTAAGCTGTTGAGATCATAAAACCATCAGAAAAATGTTCACTGAGGTCATAGACCACATGAGCAGTGGGGTAATTTTCCTCATAGATTTCTGCATAATTTGACTTCTTCTCTAACCAGAAGAGTGGTCCCCTGCTGGCCATGAGAAAGAATGCAGTTTTAAGGCACTTTGAACCTGAAAGCTTCTTCCATTTTTTTAATGTAAAGTTTATGGGTTTTGTGCTCTGTACGTCATGGTTTATTGATCTCACTGGTTGAAGTTTAGCCCCTGGTAGACAGTGATAGACTGAGATCAGGCCAATCAGTGTTTTTTAAAAAGTGCTAAGCCTTTTCCAAACAGTTCTCAAGAAAGAGTTGCCTGATGGTTTTGTGATACATAAGGTTAAGTTGGTTGAAAAAAACAAACAAACAAGCATTATACTTGGCCTTTTTTTTTTTTTAACTGACAGACCAAATGATTAAGTGAACACTGAAAAAAGATTGATTGATATTGGAAAAAAGTGATTATTGACAACCCTAATTTTAAAAAATTGTTTTGGAGGAGTAATCGCCTTTTAAATGACTATTTGATTTATTGACTTATCATGTCTGTGAATCTAGATAGACTGATAAATTAACAAATTGTGTGGTTTAATAAGGACCCTTACATTGTGTCTTGTAGAAGGAATTGAATCAAGCTTGGCAGTGTGAGGAGAAAGGTTTGGTGCAAGGGGCTAAAGTTTAATGTAAGATGACAGACAGAGAAAGTGAAGCCAGAGGACACAGCGGGGCAGAGACAGCGAGAGGTGAAAAGACTGCAGATGACGGGCTGTTGACTGGCAATGTGGTATAATGATGATGATGTAATGAAATGGGCACCTGTCCTCAGGGTGTGGATGAATTTTGTGTGTGTGTGTGTGTGTGTGTGTGTGTTGCTCCCACTGGGGGTTTTTAGGGTTTGTCATGCAGCCCAACATTCCTGTTCACTGACTCAATGACAGAAACTGAGTTAGACGCCCACTCAACCCCCGCCTCTTTATGTCACCCTCAGCCAACCCTGCATATCACTGTCGTTACCCCCTTTCCACTTTATCACTGACCAAACACTCCCGCAGCCTCTCACCCCATCACCTCCGCCTTAGATAGCTCCATCGTTGGGTAATCCCTGCCTGGGACCACGCTATCTGGATCGTTTGATAATGCTGCCGCTGGAGCAGAGTCTTTGCAGATATCTGAGACCTGTCTGTGTTCGTTCCTTCGCCCTTAGTTTCTTTCTCTCTGCAAATCCCCAAGCAGCGGTAATGGGAACAGGATCACTGGAGCCCTAAGGAGGTGGCTTTGTGTGGGTTGGAGGGCTGGATGGAAAGACAAAAGGAAAAGGGAAACAGGAAAGGTGTAGTGTCAGAGATGACAGGTCACCGTGTCTCACAGCAGGCCACCTCATAAGCTATGAGCATACACTTCAAGATGCATACGGGTATTACTGACAGTCTCTAATGAAGTCACTTTTGACTGGTGAGAGAGGTCTTACCGGAATAAGTGACACTGACATTATACATTACGTGGACTCAGTAGTGCCAGCTGACATTAAAACAAATAACAGCAAAAGGAATAGCATTAGATTTTTCTCCCTCCACTCACTGTCTGTGTGAGTTATGAAGCACGAAGTCCGGAAGTTTTCCCAGAGATGACATAACAACATTATGCTCCGTGACCAATGATGGCTGCTCACACTCTAATGGAAATATTAAGTTTCCCCTGGACACGTACTCCATACGGAGGAGAATTTTGCTCATATCTTTATCCGACCTCTGTCTCCCTCTCCCCCTCTTTCTCTGTCTCCCTCAACCCTTCCCTTACAGCTCAGTGTCGTTACGCCCTGGGGATGGAGGATGGCACCATCCCAGATTCTGACATCACTGCCTCCAGCGCTTGGTCAGACTCCACTGAGGCCAAACATGGAAGGTGGGAAATATGTGTGTGTGTGTATCTGGTGTGTGTAGAGTTCAAAGGTTACTCTCAATAACCTAAGTTACTCTCTTCTTCCACTTATGCTACAGTCACACTAGGGAAAACGGTGGTTGGAGACTGCCGCACAACCAAAATTATTGTGACTCTGTGCAATGAACTTGCGATCTTATTGCCTTTGAAATGGTTGCTTCGAAGACGGGGACCAGGTCTGCAACCACCCGCAGTAAATTGCCGTTTTCAAAACAACTTTGGTGCATCAAGACAGCAATAAAACTGCAATAAGGAGTCAGTCTATCAGTTTGCAACTGAATGGGGTCAGGTTGGCAATTACATGCAATCTGTTTGAGATAATACAGCAATTAGCTGTGATAAAAATCACAAATCTGTTGCCGTCTACATACACAAAAATTCACTACTTACATTCAGAGTCAATCCAGAACCTCAAAGATGTGAAACAGAAATTCAGAAATTCCTGTACAAATAGTGATGTAAGTGCTGCAGGACAGCGATTTAACTGCAAAAATGACAAATGTACTCAGCAACCTTGCTTTTATATAGGAATATAACCAGAACATACAACCAAAGAGACACGTTGCAGACGAGTTGCTGACTCAGACTGATTGCAGCGTGTTGGCTGTCTGCGTTTGTAAATTGGACAGCGATTATCTGTCTGAGAGTGACTGCAGTCAGTCAATTTGGGATGTGATTGTTTGGAGACAGGTTGCAATAGCCTTGTGATTAGAAGTTGGTCAACACAACAGCTTGCAGTCAGTCGCTGAATGTGAAAAAAAATTCACCGCTTTCACCGGGCACTCCTGTTTGCCAAGAGGTTGCCATCCTATTTTTACTCTAGTGTGACTGAGCCATTAAAGAGTAACTTAACACCTTGCTGAAAAACTTTTTTTCAACAGCAGTGATGTCATGGTGCATAAACACACACACACACACACACACACACACCCCTTTGGGTACACCTCTACATCAGAGCAACAAAGAGAAAATTTCAGGGGATGATAAATTGCTTGATTTTTGAAGTATTGTACTCTGTTAACATTAGCAAGTTAAAAATGTCAGAATGATATTTCTTACCATAAAAATATTATTATTTAAAGGACAGAAGCAGTGTCTCGACTTATTTTGGATGTGTGCTGTACAGTAATTAAATTCAGAAGTTATTTTCCTGTTTTTCCTGGCTGTCACTGGTTTGTTATGGTGAGATAATGCAGCTCAGCCAGAAGACATCACCATGCAGTGACAGTGTAACAGTGACTAAATGAATACAGACTTGGTGTTCAGTGTGATGGATTATGTAACTCAAATAACTTCTCAGAGCGTGCGATTTGATTTTCACACCATATTGAAATGAAAAGGAACATTTAGATGTTTAGAAAAGTAGGAGAAAGGTTTCCACATTTGTAATACAGAGCTAAAGGATGGTTTGATTTAGGTTGATGTGAGGTGTGTATTATTGGAAGTAAACGGATTGACACACACAAAACCACAGGTGTGGTACTTCTAAAATTGGTTTGCTTTTTCTTTCCAAGTCAGCCATGGAGAAAGCTTCTTTATAAGAAAACATAATCACCTCTTTGAATAGCAGCACTGACTGGGACCTCAGTTGGATTCTACTTGATAGGGCGGATTTAATAGCCTGGTAGCAGTCTTCTGAATTGCCGCCCACATTTCTGATTTGTTCAGCGAATCGTATACAGAGTCTTTAAGTGTAGCAAAATGGTAAATTGGGTCCAATTATTAGGCTGCATTATCATCTTTTTCAAGGGTCAGGATGTCACACTGGCCACTTCTCCTGCTCTGTAAAAGAGCTGCTGTTGTATTTAAACTTGCTGAGTAAAATTTAACTATTGGCACTTCCACAGGAATAAGATATTCCAGTGCTCATGCACGTCACACCAGGCTGATGTGTTGTCTTATTTTCAGTCTGTTGGCACCATGCTGAAGTAATTTTTAGGCGGTCTATTAGATTAAGGTGGAAGATGATAGCATGTGTGTCTTCATAAAACCTGCTTGGTAATTAGATCACCACCTTATCTGTCTGTCAGAGAGGTCTGCAACATGCTATATCCTCGTGTAATGTGTGGGATCGTGTGTGTGTTTGGGTTCATTTGTCTCCATCAGCTTGTTGGGTTGGGTCTCTTGGCAGAGTGTCTAACCATGTGGAAATGATTATTAGCTCGAGCTCTTTTTAAGAGACATCAGGGAGATCCTAAGAAAGAACGGGAGGGAAGACAGAGAATGCAACGGACATAAAGTTTAAAAAAAAAAAACAAGTGAGAGGTGGATAGCTGCAATGGCGTGCTGAAAGGTGGAGAGAAATTAATTTGAAAGCAGAGTTTGAGGGAGGGTGTTATGTGAAGGCAGAGATGCAGATCTGGTAGGTGATTATTCTTGGCCAGTGAAATATCGGCATATTGGTTGGCAAGAGGGGAAATAATGGAGGAAATGAGTGAACTGAGAACAATGGGAGAGGAATGAAGAGTTGGCTGGTATTTAGGGAGGAATCAAAAGACAGACACAGAGACACAGGAGAAAAATGAGTTACTTGGCAGAACGTTGTTCTGTAATGTTATCCTGCTGGCTGGTGCATGTTAGATCTCCCTCCTCATCCTCTCTCCATTACAGGAAACTTGTTGGAGCACTAATGTGTTGATATCATCTTGTGGTCC
Organism: Paratilapia polleni; assembly: GCA_015106735.1. Classification (NCBI taxonomy): domain Eukaryota; kingdom Metazoa; phylum Chordata; class Actinopteri; order Cichliformes; family Cichlidae; genus Paratilapia; species Paratilapia polleni. The sequence goes on along the minus strand of VUQI01002253.1, from coordinate 1,452 downwards.
CCAGCTGTATGATCTCACCCACTGAGGGGAGAGCGGGATTGATTAAAGTCCAAGCATCACTGTCAGTGTGACCGAGTTGATACAGTGATTTGTTTTGGTGGTCTGAGCAGCAGCTTTCATTTTGAGAGAAGCCCCGCGGTGGTCAGAGCGCGGTTGTGGCCTGGCGTCTGTTCCAAAGCTCCTCGGTACGAGTCGCAGCCACACACAGCCAACTTTGTGGCTTCTCTGCGGTGCGAGTATGAACTTCTCAGGGTTAGGGTTTGGGCTGAGTGAAAACCTTTGGTGCGTGTGTGGTCGTGACAGGCCTGCGAGTAAAGATTGGTCCTGACGTTCTACACCAGATCTTGTTGTGAGGTTTGAAGAATGTGGAGGAGCTAGTAATTTTCACTCTGCTCCTTTCATCTGGTTTCCTCTCTTCGTGAGTTGTTTGTGTTCTCTGTTTTTTTCTATCAGTCTGTAGCAAGTTCAGTTAACTAAAGTAAAGGAAACTAAGTGTGTAAAAACATATCAAGATAAAAACTAGACTTTTGAAAAAAGGGAAAACTGAAACCATATTGTGCACTTATAAAACTCAAATAAAATAATACAAATATAAAGAAAATCTCTTTGTTAGTTTGATCACATTTGCAAACACAACCAGCCTGAGGAGGCTTTGGTGCATCTGTTTATAGAGACTGGGATGTCTTCATCACTGTGAGTCCATACTATTTGTTCTGAATTTCCAAGGTTTTGCCCCACCATTGTAAAACAGCTGCTACCTTATTCACAAGGAGCCACCACAGCAGGTAGCTCCACATATTTGATTTGGCAGGTTTTTACAGTGGAGACCCTTCCTGGCACAACCCCAAAGGGATTTGTATCTCCTCCCAGAATTGAACAGGGGTCTTTTGCTTGTTAGACAAATGTGTAAACCACTACACTATGGGACCACTTTGCCCTGCTGTTGTAATAATTAAAAAAAAGACTAACACACATAACTAATAAAAGCTAAACTGAAACTAAACATACAACCAAACAATACAAACTAAACACTGAATTGAGCAGATCCACTCTGGAAACTAACTGAAACCAAAGTGAAAAGAAAACAGAAATTCAACGTGAAATAAAAACAGTGGTCTCTGTGTCTTTAGCCATTTCCAGGTCTCCGTGTCTCTGCTTCTCTCTTTGTCTGATAGTATTGCTGTATTTATATGTGAGTGTTTGGCTGCTGTAAAATCCAATTTGTGGTAGAGGAGGATTGGACTGTTTGTATTGAATTCTCACTTGTACTTCTGCACACTGCTGGCACTCGGGGTTTTGATGCAGTTAGTCTGTAGGCATGTTTGTATCTGCGTGTGAATGTTTGCGTGTGGGACTGGGATTTTGTGAACTCCTGAATTGTGGTTTTACTTAAAAAAAAAACTTGTTGCAGTTTGCAGTTTGTTTTCTTTCATTGTTATCTAATATTAGCAC
>VUQI01002251.1:0-10723 GCA_015106735.1 Paratilapia polleni | reverse complement strand
GCTGTCGACTGGTGACCTGCCCAGGATGTATCCTGCCTCTCACCCTATGACAACTGGGATAGGGTCCAAGTGCTGAGGCGCATATTGCATAGAAGTCACCAGCGTTCTGCTGACTCAGTAACTGCAGAGCTGCAAACCTCCTCTGGCATTAACATCAGCACAAAAACTGTGTATCAGGAGCGTCATGGCATGAGTTTCCATGGCTGAGCAGCTCCTACAGGTGTAATGTGTGGGTGGCCCAGAGCTTTAGTTCATATAGTGTATTTAGAGGAAGCAGAAAATCTCAAAGCTATATGCATGGCCCCTCATTTCTACTAGCTGTACTTTATATTGACTAATATCTTCATCTTTTTAGTAAACTTTCTGGCCCTGACCTTTGCCTACCTGTGGTGAAGCTCCGTGTGGAAGACATCCTTAATTTAACATCTGGCTCCTGGTCCATGACAACAATGGTCACCTGCCTGTTTTGGGCTGGCCACTGCATCACTGCATCATTTTCGCCACTGCACAGGTGCAAGGTCATGCCAACATAGTCTGGGTAGGCACTATCTCTTCCATTTGGGTAAACACTGATACCAAATGAGTAGCCCTCTGAGTTGTAGAAGCATGTGCTTCTAAGTGCACTGCCAGCAGGAGTGGTGGCAAGAATACTGGTAAAGTTATGGATTTGCCAGACAGCACTGGGGCAAACGGTCTCCGTGAGAGTGATGTCATCAATTAAGATTGCGCCTGATGAGTTGGATGATCCTCTAATGCCTTGGAATAAATAACGGAACTTCTTTGTCACCTTGAGAGTCACATGGGCTATTTTCCAAGCATCATCCCCATCACCTGAGAGACAAAAAGCAGGTGGTAAACTAGTCTAATTCATACTGTATTGTGTAGATGAAAGTCAATCTTGCAGTAAAAAGTCCTTTGGACCGTTCCAGTGCATAATACCTGTAATAGTGTGGATCTTCTTGACACTGCGCACATTCCCTGTCCCATCATCAGCCCTGATCCATATTACCAGTTTGTCCCCAGCTGCTCCTGTCATCTTATAGAAGAACTGCAGGCACTGTTCGTCTCTCTTAGAGTAAAGGATACGTGACTCCAGCAAAGCGGTGGTGCCAGCACCACCAGAAGATGTATCGAACTTCATGAAGTAGCCCGAATCTAAAAAGAGATTATGTTAGAGAAATGGACATAACAATTCAGGTTCTTACAACAGCATTTATCTATGTAGTAGATAAAGGGTAAGAATCGCTTCTCTGAAGCACATAGTAAATAAAATTAACAATTATTGCTTTGTTTTTCCTCTCTTTTAAGATTCAGTTGAGATTTCTGAGTGATAGACCTTTGCACGTAAAATTTGCTCAGTACCTCTGCAGCGCCCTGCCAGGGTGTGATCTGTATCCACTGGACTGCTCAGCGTCTGAACCCAGTCTGCATTGTCTTCCTCATTCTGGATCATTCCACAGATGTTAATCAGTTCAAAGGAGCACTGGTCCAGGAGAGTAAGTGTGTTGGCTGGAAAAGAAAAGCTAACAACAGTCAGCTACAGAACTGAAAGCAATTTTAGTTAATGTAATGATGTGATAAAGCAGGAAATCCTTATAAACTCAATTTTTTGACTATGTCAGATAACATTTTGATAACGTCTATGTATATTCTGACTGAAAAAGTACTACTTCTTATGAAAAATACTCTTAATACTGGATTAAGAGCTCACTGTTCACTTGAAAGACAGATCTATAGCCACTTACAGAATGTGTACCAGCATCAAGTCTCTAACATTTATACAGTAATAAAAGGAAACACTTACCACAGTCATACATGCGATTGAGCCTAGTGATGTCTACTTCACTGAAGTCCAGCCGCTGGCCAATGACCTCATTAAAGTAGGGTATGGTGGTGGTGATTGTGGGGATGCTGTCGTTCTTGTTGAATGAAAATGGTCTGTAGTGCATGATGGACTCATAATCATACGGTGTGTTCAGATCAGTGATGAAATCATCCTCATACTTTTTGAAATTGTGCTGTTTCCCTATGGGGAGAGCGCAACACTGTCACTGACATATGCAAGTTACATAATACAATAAATGTATCGACTCCCCAAAAAGAACTAGCACACATCATAGAGTATTGACCTGTATAACGGTCAGCATTTGGATTCTAGTCTTTTGCTATTAAATAACTTAAATTTCCCTCTTTAATCCTGAAATGTATTTTTTTATGTTTTTATTGTTTTGTTTTTTTTGGTTTTTGTGCTCTTACATAACTGTCAAATCAGCCTTTGTGGTAACTGGCAAATGTTAACATGCCATCTCTATGGAGAATTGTAGTACAAGTCTATAAGTTACTACATGTGCAGAGGAAGCTTCACAAGAGCTACTTGCACTGAGAATAACAACTACTATTTCCAAGCTAAAAACTAACTCTAGATCTCAAGTTTTAAGATTACCCAGACAAGAAGTATGTAATGGACAGGAAGAAATGTGGAGTAACATGACTATTTGATAGAAACTAGAGTTCCAGTGCAAGATGATGGATGGATCTAATAAGTTAAGCAATAATTTAAATTGATTGGTCGAGTAGTTGGTGGTTTGTCAAAGGTGGGTGGGGTTCTCATGGAGGACTCTAGACTCGTCACCTCAGTGTTGTTCAAACTATAGCCCCTTAATAAAAAAATAAAATGAAATAATGTTGACCCACCTTCTTCAATCTGGTCCCACCAAATTATAACATAGTCATCTCTGTCTGAGCGAGACTGCTCATGGTAGAAGCCCAGAGCGTGGAGGAGCTCGTGTTCCACGATAGCCTTAGTGTCACACCCGGCACCAATGGACACATTCTGGCCTTTTTTGTCATCTCCAACATATGACCAGCATCTGAGATGTTCAAATAGAATTTTTTAATATCAGTCTAAAAAACACACTTAGGATGTGATGTGATAGCATTTTATCACATCAGCATTTCCTAAGCTTTGTTCAGTGTTTCAAGTTTGATGACCATAAAACTGAGTAACAGCTGAGGTCACGCCAGTGTCAAACTGTGCACAGTGCAGCTCACCCAGAGAGCTTTGTGAAGGAGATGTAGGTGGTTTCTCCCTCGTAGGGCTTGAAGTCCACACAGGATCTCAAACGGTACTCCTCAAAAGCCTGGAGGATCACACCTTTAGCATTCAGGTCTACAGCAAAAGAAGTTAACTTTCCAGTCAGTACACTTCCTTTAATTCTTCTGTTGGTAGAAATGTATTCTATTGTGAACTGTGTACCTAAAGAATCGGTTAAGATACAGGGGATGGGAAACTTCCATCTTCTTGTTTGATCGAGGATTGCATTTCGGCTGGGCTGCAAGACAAATGGAAAGTATTCAGAGCCTTTTTGGCTGGCAAATACAATTTCTAAACATATGCTGTGTATACTTACATTGCCAGCAATGTCTCCCTCAAACAGGTGTGTCAACCCTAGAAGTGTGAAATACACATTTTTAGTAAAACTGAAGATCAGTCAAGAAAGTACCAGGACACATGCATGTCTCAACATCTGACGAGGCCTAAAAATGATACCTCTGTTAATCTCAGGTATGTCATCTCTCAGTTCACCTGCATCTGCATTATCACCTAGAGGAATAAATGTGTAATTAGTGCAAGAAATTGCAAACGAAAGAGCTTATTGTAGGTGTATATAGTTGAAAAAAAGTTAATAGAAGCCAACCAGTAATTGTCGGAATAGCTTGCACCTAGCACACAAAGAGATGCATCTTAATACAAACCTTTGGCAGAGACATTGCTTTATTGATTTCAGATTTTTTTTTTAAAAAGTCCTTACCTTTAAAACTACAAGGACTCCAATCAGCGCAGCTATTTTCTTTAAACTGCATCCAGGGCCCATGTCGTTATTCAGACAGAAATGTCTCCTTCTCTGAGACCAGGGTAAACATGCCCATAAAGACTGCAGCTGGAGGGGAACTTTGATCAAGATTATAGTGTTTAATGAGTAACAGAAATTTCACACATGCCTTGCAGTTAATACTGACAGGTGTTCTGGCATGCACAGGTAATGACAGCACTTAACAGTCAACTCTGTGCAGAAGAAACAGAATCAGATAGAAAAATCATAACTGATCTACAAGCCCATAAATTTCTTTATTGGTTTGACCTCTGAACTCTCTGTGGCTGCAGCAGCATGATGGGCTAACTATTAAGTGCCAGTTAAAAACAAAATTTGTACTATGGACATGCAAACAAATAAAACACAGAGCAGGCAGAGTTATCAGTGAATGATTATCATTCCATCTGTTGGCCAAGATGCCTGTAATTACTGATAAGGTTCTACAATACTTTCCACTTATCTTGCAATTACTGCACTGTCATGTAGTGTCAAATGTCAGCACAGCTGATTTATTTGATATTAAAAGAGCAGTTTAAAAGAGTCATAGATCATTGCTCTGGACTTACACAACCAAGGTTTAAACAAAGTTTTTTCATTAAACCTTTAAGGTCTAAGTCATCATGACCCTAAGCCCGACCCCATGCTGTCAGAATATGTAATTTTTGTTTCTTTTGAGTTGTTCTCCCAACTCTGGGCAATCAGGTGACAAAAACAAAAATCTTTCTCACTCACACACTTAAAAAAAAACTACTCACACTAGAGAATGCTCCAGGCAATCCAAGAGAGAAGGACAACCGCTGCTTAAGATAAAACCTGTACTGAGACACATTTTCTCAAAACACCGCGTCACTGTGGCTTTCAAACCCCAAAACACATTACGCCAAAAATTGGTCCACCTGAAGGATCGGGTCCCCCGGCACAAACAGAGTAACATAGTGTACGCTGTTAAGTGCCAAGAGGATTGCCGTGAATTATACATTGGGGAAACTAAACAACCTCTGGCTAAGCAGATGGCACAACACAGAAGAGCTACCTCGTCAGGCCAAGACTCCGCAGTATTTTTACACCTGCAGGCCAGTGGCCACTCGTTCAATGATGAGGATGTGCACATCCTGGACAGGGAGGAACGCTGGTTTGAGGGTGGAGTCAAGGAGGCCATTTAGAAAAGGGAACGACCATCTCTGAACCGAGGAGGGGGCCTTTGAGTACATCTTTCACCACCTTACAACGCTGTGATTGCAGCCATTCCCCAACACTCTGTGAATGGTACTCATGGCCATTGATCAATGGTCATGACAATATGCATAATCATGAAACTGACCTCACGGCCCATTGTTAGTCAGTGGTGCTAGTTTCGGTCATTATGCAAATGTACTGTTTATAAGGTTGGGGAAACCTGCAGTCAGCTGAGACTGAGGAAGTGACGAAACGTTTCTCCCACAGAAAACACTACGTCCAGATGAACAGAATCGACCTTCTGGCACATAGCTCATATCACAGCCGTTTTTGGAACACAATACAAAACAAAAGAACACGGGCCACTTATTTAAAAGTTTTATTTTAATACCTTTATTTTAGGCAACACTTCATGGACAATGCACTTAAAAAGCCTGTTAAGTATATCTCTAATGTACACCAACCATAACCACATTTTGTATTGTTTATCATTTTGATTCTGCAGTGATTCTCCACCCTTTCTTCATCATCACAGGTTTTTCTTCTCATCCCAGCTGCATATTCTGCATCTGATTATTTAAATGAAAAATAAAGATATTCCACAGGGTTAAATGATGTAATATTTACAGATGAAAAGAAAAAGACTAACGTCTTACCTCCTGTTTCTCTGACACTGAGGCCTGCATGACTTTACTCTGCCGGCTTAATGGGGACTTCTGTTTTGATCAGGGATGTTATATCTGTGGGCAAAGAAGCAGTTGCTTCATGGCCAGCTTCAGCACATCACAACAGAGACTAGTATTTGGATAATTTTAGAAATAACCTATATTTTCACACGCGAATACTGAGCACAGACCACTAACCCTCAAAGTCAATGAAGATGATGAGGTCATCATTCTTGAGGTAATTGCGCCGCCTGAGGTCAAAGTGCTTGATAAAGTTCCTCCAGCCCCATGATTCTCCTCTGTAGCAGTCACAGGAGGGGTCGTACTTACCCACCTTAGAGGGATTGTCCCATAATAACTTTCCATCTGATGCTAGAAGAAACAAGTTGGAAACAGTACATGAGGAAGAATCTCACTATTTAAAAGATACTATTGAAGCTGCAGACTTATGTTGATGAAAACTTGTATTAGTTCAGCCTTATAGATGAAAAGGCAAATGTTAGAGGTGCCATGATTGTATATAAAGTCAATTCAGAGATTTTCACCATAAGACATAGATATCACAACATGATTTGAGGTGAAGAAGAGTCTGTGTACGTTGGAAATGATTAAATAAGAGCAAAAAAATCCCCCTTACTTCATGACTTTGCCTAGTTTAGCAATGTTAGTGCAGAGCATGTTGGGAGAGAGTTTATCAGGGTTAGTTTGTCTACAAATTTACAGATGTCCACTAAACATGTCAAATGCAGGCAGTCATCAAGTTGCTGCTGCTGACAAGAGGACAGCTCCACTCGAGGATACACTCGCCGAATCAAACTTTATGAACATTAGAATCATTAGAACTTTTTGGTCATCCCTCACCTCTTCAAAGGCCTGCTTCAGGGTTAAACTTAGGGTTAAGAGGCTTGGGGATGTATTAATGTCAGTGAATGTCCTCACAATGATAGCCATATGCCTGTGTGCGCTTGAGTACATCTCCCTACACACAGAGTGGAGGAGGCAGCAGATGCTCTAGAGAAAATACATGTAACAGAGAAAAACTTTTAGCCAAAGTATGAGCGCTCGTCCAAACAGCATCCCGTTCGACACTTCCTCGGATCCTTGGCAATGTACCCACAAAGTTTGAGGGGATCGGATGAACCATAATCAATATGGGGAAAGAACAGAAGGGCGGAGATTTCTAGAATTATTTGTAAGATACAGAGCCTGTATCTGGACTGGTCATCAAACTGAAATAAAATCGTACATATTGCATCACAGTGCCCTGGTCTTGTTTTGCTCTCTCAGGGAATTAAACATACTTACTTGTCATCATGTCAGTAGTGAGACTGCGAGCGGTGGACATCCTCAGCTTAATGTCTGGGTCTTGGTCCATCACTACCAAGGTGGCCTGTCTGTTTACTACTGGCCACTGCATCACCATGTCATTCTCCCCACTTGCCAAGTGGAAGTACAGCCCGGTGTAGTTGCCCGTGTAATCAGTGTAACTGGACAAAGGTATGATGCGGACACCGTAACCATAACCTTCAGGGCTGTAGAAACGTGGGCTGTCGATAACTGTATTGATGTCAGCCGTTTCCATGATCTTGGAGAAGTTCTGGATCCGCCACACGGCATTGGGACAGCGCGTCTCAGTCAGGCTGATGTCATCAATATAGATGCCACCAGTGGAAGCAGAGGGGTCACCACGCACAGCTTGGAAAGCATAGCGGAATTTCACTCCTACTTCCAATGGGACGTGGGCAATCTTCCATGTATGGTCAGCATCCGCTGGGTAACAGAGAGAAGGGTAAGATGAATATCTAAATTGCCTTAAAGGCTTAGTTTGATATTTTAGAAAGTACTTTTATTCATTTTCTTGTCAAGAGTTAGATTAGAAGATCAATGCCACCCCTTTGTTCATGTATGAAGAGCCACAGCAGGTGATTAGCTTTTCTTAGCATATAGACTAGCAGCTAAGGAAAGCTACCTTGAATCTGTCCAAGGTTAGTAAAGGTACAGGTTAGCCAGCCCTGAAATTGTTGTAGTTGTTGTTGAAGCACATAACTCATGACACTATGGATTGCAACTTTCCATTTTTGCATTTTTGTTTGTGTATGCAAATTATGACGCAAGGGCCAGCAATTGACGTACCACAGCATAAAAGACATTAAAGACTGGAAGCAGAGGAAACCACTTTTCTGGCTCAGTCTAGTGGTAAAAATCCACCAACCTGCTGATTAACACATTGTATGCCATTTCTATAACCAGCAGACATGGAAAAATGTAAATATGACAAAGTTGGAATTAAATGGTAAGTTAGTTGCTGGGCCTCTTTTTGCCAAGTTAATGACCAGCTAGATGTAGCTTCATACTTAGTATACAAAAAAAGAGGTCTGTCTAAGAAAATAAAGACATGATAGAAACCTTTCCTTCACTGTTCCAAACATTTCACCACTGGCTGTAGCTGAGAGAAAGTATTAACTGTCAGGACAGTTTGTGCTGGAGGCTGTCTTGAAACTTGATTTGAATATCATTTTTATTCTACTGAGAAGCTAAACAAATATTCCAATGAAAATTTGCCTTGATGCAAAGGTGTTTACTCAAACATTTGCTTTAACTTTGTGGGAAAGTTTCAGGCAGTTCCTGTGAAATGTGCATCCTCCCTAAACATGCTCACTTGATAAATACCATAAAACATATGTATTTTCTTCATTCTTCGAGCAGTGCCTGTGCCATCATCTGTCTTGACCCATATCACCAGTCTGTCTTTTGGGCTCCCGGTCATCTTGTAGAAGAACTGTAGACACTGAAGCTTCCTCTTGGGGTAGAGGATTCTGGATTCCAGCATAGCAGACTCCTGAGGCTCCCCAGTCTTAGTGCTGAAGTGCATGAAGTATCCGGCATCTAGAAAAAACAAATAGTATAACACAATCTCTAATAGCATGCAATTTGATTTTTGCAAATTCATTTCATGCTGTTGGAAATTACAATAAACATGAAGAGACATTATTCAGCTCAGACCTCTGCATTGTCCCAGAAGTGTGTGATCCTCTGTACCCACGGTGCTCTTAGTATGAACCCAGTTCACATCATCAGAGGAGGCCTGGATCATCCCACAGATGCTTGCATACTCAAAGGCACACTGATCCAGCAGGGTGAGTGGGCCAGCTGCAGTAAGAGAGAAGGAGGATTTAGCAAATGTTCTTACACATTCAATCCCACTTTTTACTTCTTATGTAATAATATTGTATTCTGTAGTTGTCGGCTTATAAAAAAAAGGTCAAATGATTGACAGAAGAAGCACATTGTGACAACATATACATACAGCAGTTGTACATCCTGTTGAGCCTGAGGACGTCCATCTTGCTGAAATCGAGGTACTGGCCAATGATGTTGTAGAACTCTGGGATTTTGGTGGTGATAGTGGGGATTGATTCGTTCTTATTAAAGGAGAAGGGCCTGTAGTGCATGATGGACTCGTAGTCGTATGCTGTGTTTTGATCGGTGATGTAGTCATCGTTGTATTTGTTGAAGTTATGTTCAAGTCCTGCAGGAAATGTTCTTTAAGTTTCTTCTACCACCAAAAGGGCATAATAAACGTTTAAAAAAAACATGCTGTAGGTTATCGCTTCTCTAATTAAATAAAGCATAGCATTAATTCAGGAGTGAAGCTGCAGATGGCAGATTTGCTCATCTCAGCGCCAGCTCACATCAGCTGATGCTGAGATCACGCTGTTAGCTCACACCATTGTATGCATCCAAATGGCACATCTCATACAGGGCATTCAGTTTAGTTCATTTAATTTACTTTAGCTTATCTAAAGTTGTTGTGCAGCTGCAAGCTGCTTTGCAACCCACCTTTCATGCTGTATATATATTTGACCATACAACATTACTCTTTATTGCATTACTCCTAATAATATTTTTTTAATTTACAGAAAATTACTGAAAAAATGAAGGACCATCAAGTTTCTACATATACCTGGTGTAACCTGGTCCAGCCAGATGTTGACATAGTCATCCCTGTCCATGCGGGACTGTTCATGGTAAAATCCTAGAGCGTGGAGTAGCTCGTGCTCGATTACAGCCTTGTGGTCACAGCCTGGTCCCAAAGACAGGATCTGACCTGTCTGCTGGTCACCAACGCTGGAGAAGCACCTATGGGAGTGTGGGGGGGGGAGACCCTTTATGTCCCAAGAAAATCAAGTTTTCTGCAATAAATCACCAGGTTTGACATACCTCCTCTAAAGTAACTGAGGAAATTACCCAATTGCTTTCAAGTAGTAGTCAATAGTACTTTTTCTCATGAGTAAACTAATCTTAACATGTAAAATTACTGTTGGATTGTCCTTAGATGGTATACAAGAGCCATAAAAAGAGCCACCTCTGAAAGACTTCTCTACAAAACAAACTTAACCAGAATGTTGGAGATGGAGCTGCCAGGCAGGAGGAAAAGAGGAAGACCACAGAGAAGATTTGTGAATGTAGTGAAGGAGGACATGCAGAGGGTTGGTGTGACAGAGGAGAATGGTAGGGATAGGGTGACATGGAGGCAGATGATCCGCTGTGGCGACCCCTAAATGGAGCAGCCGAAAGAAGAAGAAGAATTTGGCAATATAAGTGGACAGATATCAGGTGATCAATTGCAGGGAAATGTTACGTAATGATGGCAAAGATTTCACAAACATACTTGGCTCCAGAGAAATCTCTTTTTACCTTGAGTTGTAGTCTTAATGCAATACTTTAAACCACTTGAATTAAAGATGAAAGTCTGAGCTTTGACCATCTTGACTGTTTGATTTAACATGTAGTGGTGTACAGAGGCAAAATTACAAAAATTCTATGTTGTCCAAAAACATATGGACCTAACAGTATTTTGCATCTGGCTAGTAGTTAAAGCTTCATGCTCTGCATGTACCTGATGGTTTGATTATTTCCTATTTCATGCTGAGGAATCAGCTCGATCAGGATATAACCTAACCAAATTATTTTATTTTGTAATATGTGGGTATGTATATCTTTCAG